>PQWD01009837.1:0-16733 GCA_019425675.1 Leucinodes orbonalis | reverse complement strand
CGCAGATGGTCACTGCAGTGAACACTATCCATCAGCAGTAGCGTGCAGAGATCTTATGAGTATGGAATAAGTGAGAGACACAGCAAAGATAATAAATAGTTTACAATTTTGTCAAATTCAGTGCTGTTGATGACATCAGATCGTTTATGGTTTCGAATCTGTAGAGAAATAAAACATATGTGGATTAATATTGAGCGATTTCCGGTTTTTCTGACTTTCTGTGCGCTACTAGTTATGGAGGATACCACTGTCCATCAGGTGTCATTGCTCATTTTCTTCCTTTAACAGAAGTAAGAAAAACAAAATATGATATTATGCTAAATGCATTTATTAAACTAATATTAACTGTCAGCAGCAGTATAAAGTGCACATAGTCCGAAATAGTTCCATATTTTTTATACTGACCGTAACTTCACTATACTTCTTGATTGCAAACCTAATTTTGGCAATTTTGAAAAGTCTCTGATAGAGGTGAGCTGAGTACAAAAAATTGGTTTAATAATTGAAGGAGACAGCCACAGTTACTCTATATTCTAAGATCTTAGTTACTGATACACAGCGTACACTTGACCAATGTCATACCACTCATTCAGATAATGTAACTTTTATTACTAAGTAAATTTTATCTAATTTATTTAAATTCAATGTAATATGAATTTTATTATTTGCAATAAAGGTTCTGATTTTGATTGCAACATTGTAAACGTATCTTTACTAGTTGTATTGGAACAAAAAGCTTGAAATCAAAATATGCGAAACACAACATCGTGCATCGTTAACGCCTTAAATAATACACCCTTTAACGACTCTTAAAAAAGCATCAATCATCACTCATTAAGCGCCCCACGAGTGGCACGAGCCTACCCGATAGGGTGAGTAGGCCGCAGTCGCCACGCGGCCCAGTCGATTGACACTTACCACACACAACCTTCGAATCTCTTCGCAGCGTAAGAAGGTTCCTCACGATGTTTCCCTCACCGAAGAGCTCGCGAAACGTACATTATATTTCAAAATTCGAAAACACACTTGGTACGGTCGGGATTCGAAACTCAGCCCTCCTGGAGGAAGGCACAGTCTGCACCACGGAGCCACACGCCTCCGAATTAAAAATAAATCGTTTCAATTCACTTTAAAATTTCAGTACGTCTTAAAGACACAAAATTACACAGCAATCATACTTAAAGTAATATTAAAAGAATACGATTCCGACCTCTCGATTCTATTACGATGTCGTAAAACGTCCCGGATCGATAAAAAGCCGTTATCGATAAAAAGTCGGTTTAATCGATGTAGAATGCCAGTGCCAATTTTATATCTACGGATACAAAGTTTACGATTATCGTTCGAGTGTTAAACTTTGTCGGAACGTAATTGCCTATGTGGGTAGGTGCAAGATATTTTTGTATAATAAATTGATAGAGCGTCGGTGGCTCATCGGTGTGGAGCCTTCCAATCTGGAGGTACCAGGTTCAAATCCCACCACGTACCAATATATTTTCAAAATTTGAATTTATATATTATATTTATGTTCATCCGTTACTCTTACGATGAAGCAAAACAATCTTGTGGAAGCCCTATGAATAAATTCAAAGGTTGTGCGTGAATTCGGCCAATCCGCACTGGGCCCGAGTGGACACCTGTACTCTCTATACGGGTAGGCTCGTGCCCGTCTGTGGGGACATAATGAGCTGATGATGATGATGAAAAATTGTTTAGATAGTGTAGTTCTTAGCTTATATTCAGTTTGATACCTAAAGGTATGAATAATAATCAATATAGGTGAAACTTACTGGCTTAAGCCATAGGAATTATTCGAATAAAGACTCTTGGCACATTCGAACTTTCAGCCTTATGGTATTAAAAATATTTAGGCATCGATGTAGCGATATAGCGAGCTCATGTTTCATGTTTCTTTGAAAAAGAGTAATTATTTTAATATTTTTATGAATTTAACAAGGTTTGGTAAAAAAAAACAAATTTCCGATGACCAAAGTGTCCAAGTATCGAAATTCATTTTTGTGCTTTATTAATGTATTTTTGAATTCTTTTTTTGTAAGCCCAATCTGAATAAATGGACTTTGACTTAGAAAAGATCGCGACTGATTGATGATGATGACAAAACTCTTACCCAATAAGATATTGTACGTCACCTTGTTATTCAAATATTTACTATTATTATGACTTATTAAGTACAAAGCAGAACCAACCAATAAAACTTGTCGACGATATAACTCCGACACGACGTAAACAAAGTAATTGATTTCCATTTCTAAGATCGGTATCGTATTTTTATATGTTCTTAGCGGACGATAAATAACATGTTTATAGCTTTATTTGCTGCTCATTAAGGCTTTATATTAGGATTATGCGTTATTTATTTTAGAAAACGCCAGTTTTATTTATGGTGCGCGTCAGGTGTCGGCCATTTTAAAATTTTAGTGGGCAGAGGTTGCCTACTATAAACGAGAACGAACTGGGTTCCGATATTTTTTTATTTGATACCTATTTATGGAGTTATTCTTTGTACTTTCTATAATAGCAATAATCTTCACGGCCGGCGGGTTGGCGATATCAGGACTTATAAAAGATAAGGTTTGTGTTTAAGGAATAAAAACGCAGCTACCATTTGTTCTCTCAGAAAAGTTTTTACCCTTAGCCACCTTTTCAAGATGATCATTACAGTTGTATCATCATCATCAGCTCATTAAACGTCCCCACCGAGGCAGGCGAGCTTAAGGCCTATCCGTATAGGTATTAGCCTTAGTCGTCCACGCGGGCCCAGTGCGATTGTACGACTTCACACACAACTCGAATTCCTCGTAGGCCTTGCACTGAAGGTTTAACGATGTTTTCTTCAGCCTAAGATCGCGGATAACGTACATATATTTTCGAAAATTCGAAAATACATTGGTACTTGTCGGGATTTGAACCTCAGCCCCATTTACACACGGCAATAAAAACTAACAAAATCTATGATATTTATGGTAAAGCCTATATTATTGAGGTTGGTTTCCGCTCTTAGTTCAATGGACGACTTTGTGTGAATGGTAAAGCCTAATAATCACACCAACACTACAATTACAATTAATGTATTTGTATGTTTGTTTCATCATCGTGTCTAAATGGCTGAAAAGGTTTTTAATTAAATTTAGCAAGGAGCTTGCTGGCACCCTAGATTAACATAGGCGGGTTTTACTGCTCACACAACACAGCGGGTAAAGCTACTTCTCTAATAACATGACATTTAACACACAGGACCTTATTCATTAAGCGACTTTTTTTCATTCATATACTAAATATCATATTTCGAATCAAAAGGTCTTTGAATTCCAAAAAAGCAAAGTTTACCGCCGGCCAGTGGTCGTAACATTGTGCGTGGGCCGACGTCGACACACAACATTATTTATGTTGACAACTAATGACGAATTAAAAATGTTATCGGAGATATTGAGGCTAAATATATTGGTGATAACTGGCTATAATTTATTTAGCCACCTACTTACACATTTTGTTAGGACCTTAGTGTATAGATTATGAAGTAGTCTTTTAATCGACTACACTTATGGTGTGATGGTTGAAATATTGGCTATAACACCAAGGGTTGCCGGTTCGATTCTCGGGCTGTATAAATATTAAGTGTGACGGCAGATTTTAGTATCGAAATTTGAATATTGTTTTTAAATCGACGACCCATCTGGTTTTATGGTTAATATCGGCTAGTTACACAAGGTTCCGGGTCGTCTCGGGGCTATAACAAACATTTGTGTGCATGAACATATCTGTCTGTATTTGATTTGTGTGTTTTCTATCTAAATCATGTTTGTTACAAAAAAGGTAAATATATTACCGATTTACTCTTAGCCTAGTTCTTAGGTTAGTCGTGGATAATCATTGACTAGGTAAGAGCGTGTGCAATGTGTGGACGTGCCTTACGGGCCGAGTTCATCGCCAGTGCGAATTTCAATGTCGTTATCGACTCTTACGGTGAAAACTTAGGAAAACCTACGCCGCCGAAGCAAGGGTAAAGTGCACATGGTTAATACTAAGGCTATCTCTATACGGGTATCATCCGTGGACAAGTGAATGATGTAGTAGACCCGCAAAGAGTTAATTGATGATGCCATTGAACAGAACACAAACTCTGTATCATTATATTCTCATAAATGTTTTAGAGAAACATTTGAACACTTTTTTTATTCATCTTTGAACACTACTGGTTCGAAAATAAGTTCAAATCTAAAAGATGTCTTAATAATAAAAAAAAACTCTAGTCCGCAACGAAACTTTATTCCGCTTCGACATTTCAATTTTGCTAATCTGTCTATAACCATAAGTTAGATTAGGTTTTTATTTGTAATTTAAGAATGATAGTTCTTAACTTACTTTTGAGTCACATGATACTGTAATTTTACTTTCCTATAAAATACATACCAGTTCATAAATATTATATATTAATTTAACAAAATCATTAATGTTATGGCGAATAAAATAGGAGATATTTAAATACTAACAGACAAGTTTACACAAGTAGGTACTTGAAATGACAAATAAAGTATTACAATGATAAGAAACTATAAAATACATGATGTATTTTCAATTTCAATCATAGTACTAATGTTTAAGTATTGTTAAGTATTAAAATTCAACTTATGCTAACGTCTCAATAACATTGCGTTAAACACGAACCTCGAGGCAAATATGAATTTATGATGTTAAATCACAAAGCCATGTCTAGCCAACAACCAGTGCTGTTAAACTATCGATAGTATGATCATGATGCTTAAACATTTGCTTACCTATCTATTTACATACCGGATTAAAATACTAACCAAACTTCAATATTTTCAACGACTATCACATGGGTATTTTGCAAACTAGCAGCTTATTTAACCTATCGCAGTTCCCTGCTGAACAAAGTCTCCACCTATTTTGCGTAAATACTCACAGCAATATTCGATATTAACTAGAGCTGCGCCTTCAGATGGATGAACATAGATTTAATCGGTAATAGAACTAAGTTGACGACATACGCCCCCGGTTCGCAAGTTGAAGCGGGCTGGTCACGTCTGTCGCAGAACCGATAGCCGTTGGAGCAGATGAGTTTTGGAGTGGAGACCGCGTCTTTGCAGGGATACACTCAGGCCTGATAGACCGACGACTCGCGAAAGGTGGACGCTAGATGAGAAAAGCGAAGGACCGGGATTTCTGGCGCAAAATGGGGAGAGAAATGGATGGACCCTAGCTCGGCGCCGAGTCGTACGATGGTAAAATTGTGACACCGGTATGAAATCAAATAGTTCCTTGGAGCACACACCATGAAAAATGGCCTAATAAAATACACAAAGATGTTTGAAAATCGAACGTTTGAAGTATCAGTATCACGACAATTCGGACAGCACGTCTTTGCTGTCCGAATTGTCGGTGTTTCTGGCGTCAATTGGGTCGAGCTGGTATTTAGGGGCCTGCCCAGAGATGAGAACAGTACTCCACATAAGGACGCACTTGAGCTTTATTCAACACAAGTCGCTGGCTCCAGTGTTAGGTTGAAGATGTATATAACTTTCGATAGGATCTATGTGTTAATAGTACTTGCGCTTACAGCAATCGATATTATCGATAGCTTTAAGCAAATGGAATCGTTTTTTACCCTACAGTTGTACGATCAGCATCAGCTCATTAAGTCCCACCGGAGGGGCACGAGCCTATCCGTATAGGTGTTAGGCCTAGTCGTTCCACTGCGGCCCGTGCGATTGCGACACTCACATCACACACTTTCAAGCTCTTCCAGAGCGTGCATGAAGTTTCCTCACGATGTTTTCCTCTCACCGTAAAGCGTAGGATACGCTACAGTAGAGTTCGAAATTCTTTAGAAATAAGTTGGTAGTGTCGGGGTTTAAACTCAGCCCTCCCGAAGGAAGCGACAGTCCACAACACTGAGCCACCGACGCTCTATATATATATCAGTTGTATAGGTACTTAGTATCTTTTGTTTTATCCCAAATATCAATACTAGGAATATCGATAGTGGACTATCGAGGAACAACACTACCAACTAAGCGAAAAGCCTTAATCTTAAATATACACAAACAAATGCGCCCTTCAACATTCCTGATTCGCATCTACATAAATAATTTATTAACCTTTATTACTCGGATCGTTCTTTATTCATATATCAAGTTATTATCGCTCAGACGAATAGCGTAGAATGAAGCTGGCGTGAAATAAACGTTCAAAAGTGTTATGTTTGAATGGTTGGGTAAGCTTGGGTGTTCCGTAAAATTTACGAGTATTTTTTGTTCCATTTTCAAATTGTGTTTTTACGTTTCATTTCTATCCTTTTTAATTGAATATTTGATTGTGTTGTAGTAAGTAAGTATATACTGTTGGAATTTGATAATTGTTTTGCTTATTAAGAGTTACAAATCGACTCCAACTTAGCGTCAAGTTAGAACGAATGTCCAATGTCATTGGTGTTTAATTGTATGCTTATAGAGTGTTTCTGAAGGCAATAAGATCAGAAATTATTTAATCCGTAAGAGAACTAAAGTTACCGACATAGCCCGCCGGAGCAGCAAGTTGCATGGCAGTGGCTGGTCACGATATCGAATCGAAAAGCAGTAACTTTGGGCAGGCAAGATAAGGGAGTGAGCGTGGAGCCGAACGAGTGAGCGGAGACCGCGTCTTGGTAAGCGTAGCGTAGGACGCCCTCCGGCCCGATGGACCGATGGAACTTTTGTATGGGGAGCAAACACTTAGTCACTCTTAATTAAGAAAATTATTTTTTTTTGTTTAAAAACAATGTTGCACCGCGCGGCGAGCTGCGTTACTTAACGTAGCGATTTAAATAAAGTTAAGTGTGAAGTTAGCTGACACCTTAAACACATATGCTACGATTTATTGAAGGAGAATATCTTATATTGCAGGGCACAGTCAATACATAATGCGATAAGATGATCCGATATGATTATGATCTCATAAAACTTAGAAACATTCCTTAATAGTATAAGCCCTTCACCAACTTTCGAATAGAAAAAGGGGGTAACCACAATCTCTTAAAATAGTATTGTTATAATGATGAAACTTCAGCATTTTTGTACTGTTTTAAGAGATGGCGGTAACCCCCCAGAGAACCACTGCATCCTGCATGCTTACTTGATAACTAACTATTTAAGTAAATTTGGCTGAATTGTAATGCCATAACAATACAGCCAAATTTACTTAAAAACGTAGCCATTCCAATGAGCAACATCTAAATCGTCAGCTCGGAAGCCGTGAAACAAAATAATTAAAGTAATTTATATTCTAACGGACCCTTAAAATGGTGAGATATTAATTCGCCGATTCGCTTTGCATATTTGATTGATCGCCGTTAATTGTTGATTCAATTAGAATAATTTGGTACAGCTCAATGATATTCTGTATATATAAATGTAGATACGCCACCGTGCCTCAAAAACGAACCGCCAAAGAGAAAACAGTTGTTGGCTTTGTTTAAATGTAGTTCATTCGAAATATGTGTATGTGTGCTGTCGCTGCATTCGGAACACTTTTTAGTTGTTTTGTGAGCATATCGCAAATCTATACTTTTTACATCATTGGTACACTGCGCTTGGTAGAAAACGGTCAGTGTGGCGTGTTGAAATATCGTGTTTGTTATGTATTTAGGGTTCCGTGGCCAAATGGCAAAAAACTGAACCATTATAGATTCGTTATGTCCGTCTGTTTGTTAGCCGCATATCACTCTTTTTCCAAAACTGCACTGCACAGTTCAAACTTTATAAGTATAGTTTTGTAATTTGTGAAACTTGAAAAATAAAAATCTATTTTGGGGTTAGTGTGAACTGTTGCCTTCCGATCTGGAGGGTGCAGGTTCAAATCCCGCGACGTACCAATGAATTTAAGAATTTTCGGAATTATATGTACCTACGTTTATCGACGCTCTGACGATGAAAACATGTGAGGAAACCTGCGCAGCCTACGAAGAGATTCAAAGGCTGTGATGAATGTATTATATAATGATGAATGTATCGTATATTGCCCAGTTCGTAACAACACTACTTTTTTCTATCGATTTTGGCACATAACTCTTAATATTTAAAGTCGATATTGCAAATGAGTTATATCGAAGACGATGCTCGTTTTTAACATAGCATGTAACAGCAATTAACATCGTATAAAAAATAGCGAGTGTTAATTAAAATCATGTTCTGTTGATGTGTGTAATTGACAGCTCGTCTACTTCAAATTATCGTGCTTGAAACCTTAGTTATACACAATAAACTAACTAACAGTAGTATCTGCAATATAATTTTAAAAAACCTTTAGTGTGAAGAAGTGACGTCATATTAGTCCAACAGTGGATGCTGTGATTGTAGTAACATATCGATTCAAAACCGATGTACTGATTTATGGTGTATTAATAACGGTAATCACACAGTCGAGAAAAGACACGGTCGCGCGTTAAAGAAAAAAATGTTCATTCGATTGGCTGTTTTTACTTAATTCGGTCGGCTAATAGTTAAATAATCTCGCACCATAGTCACTCAATTCTTGATCGGTTCCATTAGATTGCGTTTCACATTTTAATTCACAGGAAAGCATGGGAAATGCACTTTTTTATAAATGCCAAACGAGCAAGAGGCATCAGAAGTACCACGGAGCGTTATCATAATCTCACTCAAAAAAGTGTCCGGAAAATCTGCCCATCGCGTTCGTTGGGCTGAATTTTCATACAATTCCGATTCTGACATGTGCTTGTGTATTTTGATTGTGCACCGAGACGTTAAGGTCAAAACTTAAATAAATATTTTATGTCATAACAATAACTATACGATTGTTAGTGCTGTTCGAACATTTTTCGTTGACGTTTCTTCGTAATTATGCATCTCATCATCATCATCATCATCAGCTCATTAACCCCACCGAGGGGCACGAACCGCTTAGTCGTCCACGCGGGCCCAGTGCGGATTGGACGACTTCACACAAACCTTCGAATCTCTTCGCAGGCGTGCATGAAGTTTCCTCACGATGTTTTCCTTCACCGTAAAGCGTCGGATAACGTACATATATTTTTCGAAAATTCGAAAATACATTGGTACGTGTCGGGATTTGAACCTCAGCCTCCGGTAGGAAGGTGACAGTCCACACCACTGAGCACCGACGCTCTTACATCTCTTTATAGTTTATTTGTTTATTAACATCTAAGCTGTCGAAAATTAGGAAAAATAATAATACATTAAGGGCTATGGAGAGGGCTATGTTAGGTGTCTCTCTGAAATCCGAAACGAGGATATCCTAGGAGAACAGGGTGACCGAGAGGATTAGCAAGTTGAAGTGGCAGTGGCAGGCACATAGTGCGTAGAACGATGGCCGATGTGCGGAAAAGGTTATCGAGTGGCGTCACGTAACGAAAGCGAAGCGTTGGCCGACCCCCAACCAGATGGACGGATGAATCTGGTTAAGGTGGCGGGTAGCAGATGGATGTCAACTGCAAGGGATCGGTCCGCGTGGAAATCATTAGGGGAGGCCTTCGTTCAGCAGTGGACATAATTGGGCTGTAATGATGATGATAATGATGATGACATATAAGGGCTCAATATAGTAACGGCGTTTAGTTGCGTCACACGTAACGTAACTATTACGACGGTCGGTCCCATCAACCTATCGCAGTCTACGGCTGGACATAGGTGTCCCCTATTTGCGCGTATTTTTTGATGCTGAGCTTTTGTGAGTTACGATAGTTTGTCAGTTATAAACTAGCTGCCTTGCAAATTGTTGTTTTTCTTAGCCCTAATATATTTTAGTATAGAAAAAAACTGGCCAAATTTTGACACACTTTTATTGTCAGTGAGACTCCGTTAGTTTCTTTTATACGTTCGTGGTATTAGGGTAATAAATCAAGATAGGTGTGAAATTGATTAAAACGTTTCGTCAATAAACGATTCGATAAAGTGAATTTTGATAATTGGCTTAATTAAAACATCTCTTAGAAACCCGTCGTCGATGGCTCATTGGTGTGGAATGTTGCCTTCCCATCTATAGGGCGCAGGATCAATTCCCGCCACGTACCAATAACTTTTCGAATTATCGCAAATTTTATGAAAGTTTATCCGACGCCCTTACGGTGAAGAAAAACATCGCGAGGAAACCTACGCACGCCTACGAAGAGATTCAGAGGTTATGCGTGAAGTTTTCCAACCCGCACTGGGCCCGCGTGAACGACTAAGGCCTATATACCCTATACGCGTAGGCTCGTGCCCCTCGAAACCCGTACCCTATAATGTTACCAATAATGTTATAATATTTTATTCTTTAATTGGAAGCTGAATTTTAACGTCGCCTATAACGTCATATTGTAGGGTACATTTCATAACGATGAAAGTTTATGTGTATGTTTGCTACTTCTGCCTAAACAGCTAAATCGATTCAATTAAAATTTGGTATGGACTGAGCTGACACGCTGGATAAACATGGGCTTTACGTTTCACTGCGATCAAATATGTTATATCGTGAATATCACCAAAGGGAACAGTTAGTTTTCTCTATATCTCTATATTTTATTAGGTTTTATACACTTTTTTTAACCTTCATGCACGCCTGCGAAGAGATTCGAAGGTTGTGTGTGAAGTCGTCCAATCCGCACTGGGCCCGCGTGGACGACTAAGGCCTAATCACCCTTTACGGGTAGGCTGTGCCCCTGGTGGGGACTTTAATGAGCTGATGATGATGATGACACTTTTTTTTATTCCTACTTCAAAAAACAACACACATTTTGTGTTTCACTACCTTAAGTTTTTAATTATTATAGTAATATATTATACAAAAAGATTTACAAAACTATAAATTATAGAATTAAAAAACCATTAATAACATTTTCAACTATAGGCCTTATTTGAGTGCCATCTTACCTGATGGTAAGTGATGATGGATCATGCCTGCCTAGGAACAGCCTATTCACTCTTGCCTTGAAGACGGCCAGCTTGTAATGATCGGAGATCACATTAGTAGGCAAAGAGTTCCATTCCCTTGCGGTGCGCATTAGGAACGAGGCACCATAGTGGGCTATACGAATATATAGAGTGATGTGGTAGAGTCATAAAAAATAATAATAATAATCAATTGTCATGACGATTCAAAAGTGTCTGTAACCGATTTACTTGAATAAAGATTTTTCTTTCTTTCTTTCTTTGTGTGTAACATAAAATAAATTCAACAAGTGCGCCGAAACGAGACAGGTTTCCCAAAATACCGGTAGAATTTCCTCGCTGAATAGCAATGCTTATTCTTTGACCAAGGAAACGCGGACTCTGGAGTTTACCGTAGCCAATTAATTCATTTTGTCTTCACGTCTACAACGTCAAACATTGTACAACAAGTCTTTCGAACTAGCCTCAGAAAGTTTCACAAAACAATCAGCAGCAGTCTTCAACGTGAAACATTTGTATTCCCAATAAGTATATGTATAACTTTATTTTTGTAATATTAAGTTACTATTTACATGTGAATGAGGTGGTTATATGTACAGATTTTGACTATGTGAATTTCTTTTTTATTTTATTGTAGTTAGCAAAACTTGAGAAAGCATTGTCTCCTGTTACAGGCAATTTTAATGCTTAAAAGAAGACTCCTACGATTAGAAATAAGAAATTGTAAACCTAACGTAACCAAACTAGCCGCTTCCAGAAAGCAATCTGCAGAAAACAAGCACTCGCATACCCCGTCTGCGTTATAAATGTTTTAATCTCTGGTGCAATATTTCAACGGGTTCGGCGGTGCAACACCTGCACGGGACGTCGCGGCTGATTTATTGGACCGTTTGTGTACCCCTTCCTCATTGACGGTTTGCGTTCGAATGATTTGTGCTCAGGCGCGAGCTTTGATTTGCGCATGCGGGCAGTTTTACGGGCCACAGTTATTGCCATAGTGGCGTATGATTTATCTGTGTGTAATTATTGGTTTGTAATTAAAAACATAGCTAAAAGTAAAAAAACAATGTTTAAAAAAACTAAAATCACACTTTTGTTACGCACTAAAATTTGGTAAAAGATACTAAAAACACGTTTCAATGATGAAAGAATAAAAAGTGGAAATATTTTTTAGGTTTGGATTTTTAATGATACAAACCATGATTTAGTGTTATATATCTTGGTAGTCATGTATTGTCATCAGACCTCAGAGCGTGTGCATATTTTTTTCCTTATAAGACAGGAAAAGAAAGAAAGAAAGAATATTTATTCTGTGACAAATTAAGACTTCAAGTTTGTCTTACTAGTTACAAGTGAAGTTAAATAAAAGCGCGTTAAAACAAAAATGATAAGTATATGATGTACGAGTATTTCTCATTATTTTAATACGTAACAATTTAAAGTTTAATTATAACTAATTTACCGCTACTTGTTAACATTACATACAAATTAAACATTAATGAATCCAAGCAGAGTTCGTCTCTCAAAGCTCATTCATCGCATATGACAGCGTACGCCATTTTCGCATTTTAATTTGAAAAATAACTTAATAATAATAAACGTTACTCAAACCGGTCGGACGGCATGAGTGGCGTTAAATGTTTAGTACCCTGACAAATATCTTGACTCCAAACGATTATATTTTATAATAGTGCTAGTTAGGGTTGGTTTTATATCAACGTAATGTTAAGTAGTACTGACATTTTTCAAACTCCAGAGGAAATTGTATTTAAAATAAGGTTACTTAGGGTTGGTTTTCATATCAAATATACATACCATCTCCAGGGCCTCATAAGTTTGTCGGTGCCGGCGGCGTATTATTTAAATTATTAACACTGTAATGGAATAATTCCGATATGGTAATGCGGCAAACGAACGAGCTGTTATCACGATATGTTCACAGTACGAGAAGTTATGTTTGTGCTTCTGTCAATAAATCGACTTAAACAAATGTTTTCTTGAACATTTATTCAAATTAACATTTACATAATATCCAATATAAATAATTAATAATGAATAGAATAATTAATAGTATTTTTTAAGTTCTAATTGTAATATTCAAGATATAAAAATATTTAAAAAAAGTTAAAGGAAGATTAAGTATGTAACTTAATGTAAATAAATAAATTAACTAAATGTAAGAGTTTTGATACAATTATTATATAATAAACAGAGAGAGAAAGAGTATTTATGATGTCATTTCATTCATTTATTTTTTATAATTGATCCCCTTCTTTACCTTTAATGTAAATCCATTCCCCTTTGACAATTATTTTGCCATGCGCGGAGCCAAACATAATATTATAATAATTTATTTACAAAATAATCTTAAACTAAAAAGAGTACGGACCATGAGTCTTTAGATGTAATTTTATTAATAAAAAAAATTAAGAATAAAACATTACAACAATTGGTCACGGGTTTTTACATCATCATAGTCATCAGCTCATATATGTCTTCACCGAGGGGCATGGGCCTCCCCGTAAAGGGTGTATAGGCCTTTGTCTCACACGCGGGCCCGTGCGAATTTGCCAACAACAACACACATTGAATCTTTTTGTAGGTGCACAGGTTTCCTCACGATGTTTTCCGTCACTGTAGGCGTCAGATAACGTACACTATATTTTGAAAAACATTGGCATGTGGCGGGCTTAGGACCTGCACATTCCAGATGAAGACAACAGTCCACACCATTGAGTCACCGACAATAAAAAAAAAGAAATCACCGACAAGAAAAAGTAAATGACCACGCAATCCCAGTGCAGATTGGTGAAATAAGATGAAATTCCATCCTCAGCGTCTTGATGGTTGGCGTTCGACCACAGTTCGATTTATGCGCATTTTCTTCCGCACACTGCTTTTATGGAATGACCTACCAGCAGCGGTATTTCCTGATAAATATGACATAGTGTCTCTCTTGCTGGTTTGCTACCTATAACATAAAAAACCAACGGCTTGTGCTTTTAGTCGCACAAAAGAACACGAAAGATACTTCGATCCATCGACGCTGAGTCATCTAAGTAGGTACACCGCAATCCAGATATTGTTCCGTAAAATAGGCGTATTTAGCACTTCTGTGTTCGGGATGAGGCACATAGCTAGTAAAATTACCGGTTGAGATACCTACATCTGTTGTCTCGGATGATGAGCACAGAAAATGTTGACGGAAATAATGACATCTATTTATTAATTTGCTTCGACACTGCATCTGTCATGGTCAGGCGTATCACTTTCTTCCTGGTGAGCGTACTGACCCTTCCGTTCACTTATAGTCATAAAAAATATTGTTTAATAGTGTTTCCATTCACCCATTAGCATCTTATATTCAGATCATATCAGACATTATTACATATTAGGCATACGCATAATTATTGTATCTCGCAATGTCGTCTACCGTAAAGTGTTCGTCTTGTAACGTAGTGATTTGTGAGCTTCTTGCTTTTATCCAAAACAAGCAAGATGTTATGGATGAAAAATCTTTAGTAACTTTGTGTTTATCTAGTTTTTCGGGAGAAGATATTGACAATGCCAAAACTTTGTTATTTACTGCTGTTTCCCAACGAAAAATTACAAGAAAGAAGACAAAGAAATCATATAAAGATTTGTACGATGTTATTGCTGTATTTAAGGAGACAGATCAAGATGACCTGCCGGTTTTTGTGGCAAAGGATTTGGAAAAACTGCCACCGTTAACTTTTGACCATATAGATGCTAGTAGACTGCTAAAAGATATGATTATCCTTAAAAGTGAATTACAAAGCATAAAAGATACTTATGCTACACGAGAACAACTGCAAGATCTAAAAGAAGAAATGTTACTGTTCAAAAATGCATCGCTTGTTACTGGGCCTGATTTTTACGTGAATAATAAAAGGGGAGGTGGATGTCAAAACAGTTACTGTTTGGATAGCGGGCCGTTGGGCCTACCACACATACCAGAAAGACAGAACACTGACTTAGCTGATGTGTCGACTGCAAAGTTGACTGATATACAATCTCCACCGTGTGCACTCGTCTGTGCACCACCTAGATCGTCTCCGAAGATCGTGAAAGACAGCGGTGTGACTTTATTGAATGATAATAACGGTAAATCTAGTTATGCCACCGGTAATAAGGTTCAATTGTCTACGCCAATTACGAGCAAAATTAGAGATTTTGCAAACATAGTGGCTGAAAAGGGAGAATGGAATGTGGATCAACCCTCAGAGGACTGGATTCGTATTCAGCGTAAGCGGGCCAGGAACCGTTTTATTAGTGTTCAGGGAAAAGCAGCTAATGATCCGTCGGTTAAGTTTAAAGCAGCGGATATAAGAGTCCCGTTGTTTATAAATAATGTTGACAAGAACACAACAGAGAAAGATATTACTGAGTACATTTGTAGTAAAACTCAAGTTGATGTCAACTTGCGAAAGGTGAATTTAAAAGAACCTAAGCAATATAATGCCTTCATTGTATACGTACCTAAAAATAAATTGTCGTTATTTCTAAATGATAGCCTGTGGCCTGAAGGCGTCGCGTTTCGTCGCTTTATCAAAAAGAATAAATCGAGTAATGTATTTGATTCTGGACAGAATAAATCTCAATAATGAATTGTGACAAGGCAAAATTTATAACATTCAACTGTAGGTCATTAACGAGGTCTGTTGACTGCATTCGAACGTTGTGTGAGACGGCGGATTTGATTGCTTTGCAGGAGACATGTTTGTTACCACATGATATCCCTGCTGGGCACCATCGATCGTGACTTTGACTACGTGGGGAAGTCGGCCGTTGATACATCAGCGGGCATACTCCGTGGGCGTCCCTACGGAGGCGTCGCTATCCTGTGGCGGAAAAATGTGTTTCCTTGCGTGGCAACAGTGCAGTGTTCTAGTGAGCGTATAATCTCTATAAAAGTAACGACGATGCAGTGCTCATTTCTAGTATTTTCCGTGTACATGCCTACCGATGAACCTATGCACCTGGTGGAGTTCGCACAATGTTTGGGTGAGTTGAACGCTATTATAGACAGTTGCGACGTTGAATATGCTTATATTCTCGGTGATTTAAATGCACATCCGGGAAGACGGTTTGGTGATGAACTACTTAGCTTCTGTATTAACCAGGAGTGGTTGTGTGTTGACATTGACATATTAGGCCTAGACTCGGATCATACACGTATATAAGTGACAGTCATGGAACAAATAGCTGGCTTGATCATTGTGTGACTACGCAGCCATTGTGGAACAGGAGAAATACTATTGAAAATGTGTCAATTAATTATAATGTTTTTGGTCTGATCATTTTCCGTTGGAAGTTTACTGTAACCTCAAGGTGTTAAGGTCAAAAACTGTGTGCAATGATAACTTGGTCAACAAGGTTATATGGGGAGATAGGGACTCCTCTGAAATATATTTATATACTGAATATTGTAATGCAAATTTGAAACAAATTGATTTCCCTATTGCTTTCACTGAGTGCGCTAAAACTGTGTGTAACAATCCTAATCATAATAACGTTTTGAATGACATGTATAATCGTATTGTAAACACATTACAAGAAGCATCTATATGTGCTTCAAATAGGAAAAATATTAATTTTAAAAATAAGTATATATGTGGATGGAATAAGCATGTAAGAGCTGCGCACAGTGAAGCTCGAATTTGGTTTCAATACTGGGTTCTGTACAATAAACCAAGAGTAGGCTTTGTTTATGACAAGATGTGTGAAACTAGGAAAACATTTAAATCCAAGTTAAAGTGGTGTCAGACAAATAAACAACAAATAAAG
>PQWD01009836.1:0-114024 GCA_019425675.1 Leucinodes orbonalis | reverse complement strand
AAACCCGCCACCAGTCGGGCTCCGCATCGCTGAGCACCTCCATTCGGTCGCCCTTTCGGAACGATATGTCCGAATCCGCCCGCGCCGTGTACGCGCATAGTGCTTTCACGATACGCCGACCGCCGTTCGTCATGCCTGCAATGAGTTAAGTTTGAGAATTATATGCCTTATAAAATACAAGTAAACTAAGCCTCTAAGCCGAGTCTCGAGTCCTACTCCGAGAGACCCTTAGGTTCGTTGTTTAATTTTTTTTGGACTGTGTTATCTGCGTTCGCAATTTATCCGATGCATATAGCAACAGCAAGAACACATTCCAAAAAAAACATAAGTACTAGGTACTTATGTTTTTAATAACTTCAGGTCTACATCAACGCCTCGCGTTATTTTTTCGAGTGAGTTAAGGTTGCCAGAGAATTGAAATTACCAAAGACCTAAAACCGCTACCCCACATCTATATTTCCATTATCCTCTCTTTATTAGTCGGCTTCTTCTTAACGTCTTTGAAGTTACGATTTTAATGAACCGTGTGCTCATTTGCCTAACTATGAAATTAAATAAATACCAACAGTATTTGTTATTAATATTATTTCCGATATATTGGGGAGTGTTTATTTATTAAGTAATGACTATGCTATTGTGCGCACCAGGCAAGTGGCTACTGCAGATAGCTCTCAAGCTTTAACAAAAATGCAACGGCCCTGTGACAGTGAAACTTAAACCTGAGCTTAAGGCGGTCCACCTCGAGGTAACCTTGTAAGTGCATGTTTGGGAGAGAAAATCGACCCAGTACGTGCCTGTAACGCGAAAAGGGGCTGATCGGGTTGTGTGTATTAGTTATCGTGATATGTAGTGTATTTGGGGACGTTAAGGTTGTTTGCGAAGGCATATCCCTTTATCTTTATTTTCAATATAGGTACCTAATGGAAATTATACTTTTAACTATAGTGCTCGCTACACGGTGCGACGGATTTTATGATAACATTGAGACAATATTAATGCAAAGAAATACGACAAGTTAATGGTGTACAATAAGCAACGGTAGCCAGTTACCGTCAGATAGTCAACTATAATATTAATATTATGAAACAACAAGGCGCTCTATACAGGGAACTTTGTGCATTAAAACATCATGGACGAAATCCACTTCCTTAGGAAATGAGACGACTGACACTTTGACGGGTTTTACAGGCCATTACGAAAAAACAGGATACTATTAAAATTATTACCAACATGAATGGTTTGTTTTCTTTTAAATACAGTGTGCTGAACTATTTGAGTTTTGGTGCTGGGGCATAGCTCAATTAAGATGTTGATTGGGTTAAAAAATAAATCGGAAATATTATTATGTAAGTAATCGTATACATCACAATTTTAGATAAACATAAAATGTTTATCTAAGATCACAACACAAATCTATCTTTATGTATAATCATAATCATTGTTTCTGATACCTCAAACTATCGATTTTTATGGATAAACATATCAAATGATGTTAAAAATACTATAACCGATCAACGATTAAGATACCTTCGAAAGCACTAACTTCAGAATATGGGCTTTTTGACGGTTTTTCACTTTATAGATCCAATTTATATTGAATGGGTTTTAATACAAAGTTTACAGTTAATGAAGACAGTTAAGTTCATTCGTTGTATTATGAACAGGTTCATAATTGAATATTAATTATTTAGTACATACATTAAAATTAGCCCGTATAATACACCCAGCATATGTCGTCCCGGGTGACGGGAGCAGGGCAGTGTTGACGTAAAAAATGACTACATCGAAATCCCGAATCTGTCATGGTTAAGCATCACTTACCATCAGGTGAGCGAACTAACTGTTCACTTAACAACATAAAAAATACTATTAACATTGGACAACATAAGATGTAAGTACTTACATTTTCCTGGGTTGCGCGTTCTCACTATGTCCGCTAGGGGTCGCGATATGCCGCGGTTGTTCGGCTCGCCAGTATATCTCGTCTCCAAGGATGGGCACGCAGTAAAACCAGTCTCATTCTTGTATGCTGGGTACACTGAAACGTGAAATGTTATGACAATGTCAATTAAATTGTTACCCTCATTTATGGTTTTGGTGCAGACATCTAAATTAATTAATAGGATAGACATTTATTGACTAAAAATATAAATAATACATATAAACATGAACAGAAAAATTACACATTTAATTTTTTATAGAAAATAATTCATTTCATGAAAAATATAAAATTATCATGATGATGACGATAAAATTATAACTTAACATTAACACAAACGAGAGATTCTTTATCAGTAAAAATTGACACTGCCTCAGAATAATGCTACACATGACACAGGAGCGCTGGTTTTCTGGGAGTACCTACGTGACGAATTGTATCAATTAATCCAGGGCCTGATAGTGGAATTACTGCGTTCAAGGGACCATAACATCTGTCTTCTCAGGAGACCCGAGCGGTGCAGTGTCGACAAACACTAAATTACTATCTACGATTATAGGTTTCCCTCAATTCTGAATTGTTTGTTGAAAAGGCATCACTTACAGTAAACTAACAAACTTGCAGTAAAATAAATAAATAAATAAGCTACGTCTCGTTCTTGGTGATAATTTAGAATTACCTTGGAAGGCTAGTCAAAGATTAAATAAAAATAAACATGCTAATTCGATTATCTCTAAAGTAAACACACTAACAGCTCGTAAAATTAAAGACGACCTCAAAACAATGTATGTGCCGGTAAACTAGAAACAGAGATGCAAATTAAAGCTAACCGGCCACATTTAGCTGCGTGCGAAAAAAATCATGCCCATTGTTCTTTTCAAGGAAATGTGTTCCGCTCGTTTGTTTTAAGGCATTTGTAAACTGCTCTGGTGATACAGAAGGTTTCACACATTCAGTCGTAATGACTGCAAACGGTCATCATTTGTAATAATAGGTATCTACTCGTATTTCATCATATCTTGATCCGACTGCACGGTCTAGTGACCAGTGACTGCCTGAGTTAGTTTGAATGATTGAGAGAAATCTTAGTGGAATCTAAATGATTTTTCGCTGTCGGCCTTCTCAACTTAACCATCAAATAGGCCTTTAATTTTTAGTAGTTAAATCCACTGCAGCGCTGATATTCTGGTTGTACCTGTAGCTAGTGTGTGGGTCAGAAGAATTTTAGCATTCCTTGATTAGCCTAAGTCTTATCACCCTATTTAAGGGAAAGGTAAATATATAAGTGATTCTGTAAAATCACTATATCTTTTTTGATATTTTCTACTATAAGATAATTATTATCTACATGATGAGTAAGTAACATGTTTTCTTAAACAGATAAAAACAAACAACGGGAAGTTAACTTGCTACACCGTAAGGTACATCTTAACAATTCAATGCTTAAGCCAACCATGAAGTATGACCTAGCTAAACTTATGTTTTTTTTTGTAATCCGACAAGGACACTTCAATATGGCTTTTTGTAACAAAATCTATTGTCGTCTTTAACACGGAAGTAATTTAGTGAAGCGATCATTAAAATTCTAATAGATATTTGCCAAGTGGATTTCATAGATAGAGGCCCGTATTCTAGAACGAGACTCAAAAGCGTTGATCTTTACTTAAATAGAGTTAGAAAGAGATGCAACTATTTATAGTATATAAGTGGCAATTTATGCCTATTATATTACTCATTGACAGACACTTGCAGTTTATGTTTTTTTTATAATTTTAATTCAATAATCGAAAGAATTTCATAGCAATGCTAAAGCGATGCGATGTAAAGGAAGGCCTGTGACCTGAGGTGGCCGTTATAAGCTGATGATGATGAACATAAAAAAATACTCTTTGAGGTCTGCAAAAATTCGTATTAACTTAAATACTTATATTTAGGTATGTTTTTGCATTCAACCAGAACCTTATGATTTAAGTAGATCAGGGGGCTTACCGCCATCTCTTTAAAGAGTATTACAATAATATTACCTCGCCTTTCAGACACAAAAATGCCGACGTATCATTATAGTAATACTGTTTTAAGAGATGGCGGTAATCCGAGTGTACTTGTTTTTGTTGATGAGTTATTGGCTGTACTATGAGGTAAACGACTGCGACTGGTACGCCATGATTATAATATTAATTAATATCTTTTTAACTAATTAAAACTTCTGTAAAATTTAAACACTGATTTAAAAAATATCTAATTTCGGATAATGGTTAATATATAAAAGTGACAAAGAAATCGAAGCTAAAAGCATCTTAACAGAAACAAATTTTTAACAACCATGCGTTCAAGTAAGTTTAAAGAAGCACCTAAAAAATTACGCAGAGAATACATAACATAAATATTTTTATTTACTTAGGTAGGTACCTACTACAGTTTTTTTGAGAAAATAGTGGTTCATCGTTTATGACGTTAAAATAACTACTGACTAGACTAGATCATTTAAATCAAATTTCGTTGTTAGACTTCAGGATAATGTAAAAATCATGTATTTTTTAATATTAACAATCCCATATTTTATAAGTAAGAGGTGGGGGCACATTCTTTATTACTTGGAAGTGTCTCTCGAGCCAACTATTTAAAAATTATATAAGAAACCTCAATATCATTTTTTAAGACCTACTGATACCCGACACGTGTGGGTTCAATGACAAAGTTTTACAGTCAGACAAACATGACGAATATATAAGGGTTCTGTTATTTGCATTTGGATACGGAACCCTAAAAACACATAAATAAGACCTTCAAATGTGCGTCGCGAGTGTTCATAAAACATTAATTGTAAAGATGGGCCGTATTGATAAATGGTATAACCATTAACAAATGTGTCTAGATCGCTATTTAGGACACTAAATTACACGACTAAGAAAAGTCGGCGATCATTATCAGGCATTGTACGGCGTCGGAGTTGTAAAACCAGTGTTTTGCTATACCAAAACTATATTGTATTATACAGGGTTAATTTTGAATCATTGGCGTCCATTCGATCTATTATTGTACTCATATTATGGAATGTTATTGGTTATGGTTTACCACCATCCCTTGAATCAGTATAACAATAATATACTTCGCCGTTTCTGGTAAAATGCTGAATCATTAAACTAATTAATACTGTTTTAAGAGATGTTGGTAACCTCTGGGTTAGAGTTTTTTGGGTAATATGATCTTACACGAGGTTATTGAATTGTTGTGTATAACTATTTTTTATTGTATTGTTGTCTGTGACTGTATTGTATTATTTTTGTGCACTTGAACTCAATAAAGATCCACTATAGAAAGACTGTCAAAAACAATCAAACGAAGTGCAAACGATTACAAAAAACATGCACACACGTGATTCGTCAAATGGTGATCTCATGAAGGTTTGTGGAAACTGGAAAGGTTACATTCATTTCCCGACTCTGTGTTTTCTCTGGGAAGGAATCCTCGCTCCCAGCCATCATAAGATATAACTTAATGAAATATTCAAAATATTACTAAGAAGCATTACCACAAACCTTATGAGGTTACCATATTATAATTTAAGTGTGATCGAATGTAGTTATGTATTTGTATTGTATAATATTACTTATATTTATAAACATTTACATTACAAAACATGGCTTCAGGTTTACTTCATTTTGAATATATACAAATATGATAAGGTTTTAACCCCAGCAACGAAAATTGGTTGTTTCTTCTTTAGATTAAAAAGACAACATAATATTGCTCAAGTAAAATGGAAGTGTTTATGGGTATTATAATTTTATTGCTGCGAAATGTATACACCGGTGACATAATATTTTAGCAAAGTTACACTCTTTAGAATTTCCAGAATATACCTTTAATAAGATGTTTTGCAATAAATTACACGTAATTTTTTTGGAGAATACCACGGCCGATTATTAAGACACCGATTGAAATAACTTTAGATTCCAGGTTTTCTGTTACTATTGCCGGCTCTAGATAGGCTTTACGTGCAGTTTCACTAGGTGATAGACTCGGAACTGAGTCGTCTAGGTAGGTATCACAGCTTGCCCGATATGGTGTTGTGTATTAGGACTGTTTTGCACTTCAGTGTTTCGGGGGGGACAATAGCTAGTCAAATTAGCGGGTATAAGAGACCTAACCTTTTGTCATGGTCAGTCGTATCACTTACCAGGTGAGCGCCCTGACCTCTTTACTCATGACATCAAAAAGAGTTTCTTTAGGCCATTGGCGAGGGCTCTTAAATTATTACAGATTTTAGGAAAATAATTTCACAATTTTTTTACCAACCAGAAAGGTTTCCATGGAAATATTTTAATCATAGCCTTTATAGCACATAATTAAAATTATAATTGAGTATTATAATCATAGCATAATTTACTGAATGTACGAGTACATTATTGGTAAGTAACTTAAGCGCTGAGCAGTATTTATTCATTATCTAAATCCCCAAAATAATTATAAAACCAGGCATTTCGAGCCGCGGCCGGTAAGGCAATTATTACTAAATCCCACGTATAAGATTTAATTGTGAAATTTAAGCGTCTCCCGTTAATACATCCCAACACAAACACACAGAAGCACGTCGGAATAATTGAAACTCCCCGCTGAATAAACATGCACGGGGTTTAGTTGAGACTCCCTTTACATTTGTAAAGGGTCCAAATCCCTTCGCGCACAAAGCGGATCACTATAACTCTGATGGCCATAAACTTAGCGGGTGGCTCGACGGCACGAATTGGTCAGACGTGTTATATTGAGATCTTTCTGATATTATGTGACAAGTTTGAAGAATCCAGATAGAAGGCTTTTTTAAATATTGAAGTAAACGAGTCGACAAGTTCGCTCTCTCTCTTTCCCTATTAATCTATCGTAGTCAGCTGAACGGTTCCAAAAACAACAAAGTAATATTGTTTATCTAAGGCTGCACGGCATATTTTATGCCAAATATCTCAGTTCGCCGCTATGTTAATTGAACCTCCGTTAATTGAAAGTCCGTCGTCAGTCCAACCGGTCATTAGTTTGCTCACCGAGTGGAAACTAATACGACTGCTTATGGATACTTGCAGTGTTGAAGGAAACCAATAAATGTGGATAGTAATTAATCTCGGTACGATCTGCCTATCGCCCGTCACCCAAGTCTTCATTGTTTTTCTTAATAACTGCTGCTGTTGGGCCCAGATGGCCTTTACAGCTTCACCGGGCAAGAGGCAAGCGCTAATGGCATTCAACCTTAAAAAATGCACGTTCAACATAAGGGCCTCCCAGGGTGGAATTCGAACCTTGGCTTAGGGCGTCGCGGGGAGGGTTAGGTTATCTAGTATTATGTTCGGAGAGAAGAAGTGAAGCGGCACGGCACATGCCGGCCACGCGAATAGGAACTGGCGAACCTACAGGGAAGAGCGACGAAGGTCGATTTGAAAATCTCCCAAGACGACAGTTGATACGTCTCTAATACCCAATTAATCCACTAGCTACAGTGACTCATCCCCGAAACACAGAAGAACAATTACTATTATTTGCAATTATAATAAAAATGTTCTTAATGAATTCGAATGCAGGTAAAAGGTCTCATAAGGTAAATTCCTGGAACCAACTTCACCTCCTAGCTGGGCTAGAAAGTTGTTTCGTTACTTACTTTTCAAGTCTATATGTCAAACTGTATTTATTTTACAAATACTTATGTAAAATATTTAATGTCATAGGTACATTTTAAACAAGTTCTGAGAACAGCTGTTTGTCGGGCTTATCGTTAAGGGGTGTCTAACCATGGGGAAAGGTCACAAGTTTCCGCCAGGAACAGATGTTTGTGGCACGCGCATTTATATAAGGGATGATACATTTTAAATTCTTACTATTTGAAGAACTTGTATTTATGTTGAACTAGCTGACCCGACAGACTTCGTCCTGTCAGAAAAATGTGTAATGTGGCAGTGTTTTGTTCCTACCTTTTTTATATTCTTTGCAAAATGTATCCTGAACAGAACCGTCACCCTGGTTCGGTGTGAATTAAAAATAATTAAATAAAACACTATAAGCATTTAAAAGTAAGTAATTTTAATGAATTTTATATAATAGCAATAAAGCTCAAATTGATTCTACGTTTTAGTTAGAAAACGTTTGTATGTGAAAAAGAAAAGGGGTATTTTTAGGGTTTTCTCGGCAATTATTCGATTTTTTCTCGCCGTATGAACCATCCTTGGACTTCAACGAACATTTTAAAAAAAGAATTGGCCAAATTGGTCCAGGCGTTGTTGAGTTATGCGCTTACCAACACATTTTGCGATTCATTTTTATATTATAGATTATCTAGTACTCCGGGATCTGCCTTTAAATTTGTAATGCTAACAATATTTCTTGCAACTGCTGGTAATATTATATTAAGTTTTTAATTCATCAAGATAACCCAGTTTTTCCGAGCTTTTTAGAAACTAAGCACACCGAGAGCAGTAGACTCTGCGAATAGGTACCCATAAATTCACAACAACTGCAGGATTATTTATCTAATCTTATTAATTCTATACGAATTGAGAAATAATTGAAAATTGGCTTGGGTTCTTTGTTCATGTTTTAAATTGACAACCTGAAGGCATGTTTCGTGTGACGGCACATAAAAATTATAACTAAAGACAGGCAACTCACGAAGCATAGGTCTCGGCATGCACGGGTCCTTACCCAGTGGTCTGTCGGGGTCGTGGCGGCGGCTGCAGCACTTGTTACCCATGGCGCGGCCCGCCCGCTACGCCGCGCCAATGCTGCTTCTGCAATAACGAAACGCAACATTATTAAAGGTCTAAGTATTTCCTGTACTTATACTCACATACACACACAAACACCGCGCGCACACACACACACGAATTCGCGCGCGCGCGCACGCACGCACCTAACATATTACGAGTAAGTATTATCAGAAACACACCCGCACCAACTATCTCGCTCTTACACATACAGGCATGTACGCATATCACAAGCCCATAAGATGAGCGTAAGTGTACTCCTATATGCTATACACAGAATACAAACGTTAAAACCTCAATCAAGAGCCAACTTCATGTACATACCAAACATTGAAACTTAATTTTACATTAAGTGCCCGACAGACAAAACATAAAAATATTTGTTTTGAATATTTATTGATTACCTATATAATGAGTATAATGACGCAAATACAGGTTTTGAAAATAAAATACAAAATGTCACGTTTTATAGATATGTTGTTAACTTACACAATTAGATACTGGATTAGTAAAGACGCCTCATTTTCATTTCTTATAGTGTATTTATAAAAGTTACAAGTTTTAATATATGAAATCATATACAGAACCAAATATTTTTTCAGCACCAAATATGCGCTATTCACTTCTTTCCTTATTTGATTTTACTATGTATAAAGAAGTCTGTCACGTGTGATTTCTAATAATATAATCACTAAAGTAAATGTTATATTTATAATATCTATTTTATACATTACTTAGCAATAATGTCAAACTCATAATAAAAGTTCAAGTCAATTCAATTGTTCTTTTTTAAAACATTACTTTCAATTTAGTATTATTTTAATGAATTCGTGATTAATGTAGTTCATATAAATTAAGCACTCAGTTCATGCATGGTTAATCAGACAGCAAATAGGTCAGTCAAATAACGTTATCAACAATATACGCTCTGAATACGATATGGTAGTTTGCTTAGTACAATTGTCACATTCCACGTAATCATAACTTGCTGCTGTTTTATCTTTACCAGGAACTATACCAGTTACAGGTACTCAGGCTAGCACTGGATAAAAATAACAGTCGAAATATGAGTAAAATATTCACGTCGCGCTTTTCTAGTTGTATAAGAAAAGATATAGTGCTTAAGGTTGAGAGCCCTTTGCATTTTCAAATTGCCAGGTATCTGCGGCAACTGCAAAAGTCAGAAAGATAAAAGAAAAAACAGTGCTACCGAATTTCGAAAGAACTGTATCAATATGTATTATATTAATATTAGGAGGTTTTTAATGTTATTTAGTGGTACAGGATGTTCAGTACAAAAACCTAATGGTGAGCGATACGCTTGTCCACTGCGGAACAAAATTGAAAGTGACCAATAAATGATCTAATTCTATAGATAACTCGTAGTTATTATCCTTATAAGAGACAAAATATACTTTCCATTAACAGAGAAATTGCTTAAATTGAAAATTGCGCAACATTTTTCTTGCTGGAATATGAAAAATTGCTAAAACAGATTTGTAAGATACACTGAGATATTGATGTGTCATACTCCGACCGTCTGCTCGTAACGTAATGTATTTTGATACTCGAATGTACTTGTAAAAGATATTTGCATATCTAAGTTATTTATCGTTTGAATATCTATTCCAGGGCAATGTCTCACTATTCCTCTGTAATAAATACGCCCTTTAATTTCTCGAACAAAGAAATTATTTCATCTGTTCCTACGACGCTCTTTTTAATTGACTGTAAATGTGACTTTAAAATTAACACAATATAAAGTCGAACTCCGATAACCCCAACAGAATGTATCATAAAAACTCAAGTGTACACGCCAATGGCTTTACATACCATCTGTTGCAATTTTTCATAGGGCAGATGGTAGCGTTTCTCTTGTACGGCATCTAAAAGGTTAACCAGGTAGGATGTATCATGGGCTGGTAAGATGGCTAGATTGGCTCGAGTCGTGCCCCTTTCACGTTCAGGTTGGAATTACATGGAATGAATTAGGTCAATAAAAAATAAGCATTGTAAAGCAAGTCAATCCGCCGAGACAGAAGAACAAAATCTCAACCATTGATTTCAAATAAGAATTATTTAAGTCTACAAAACGGAGTTTTAATTAAATACCGGACTGTAATTCCAACAAAGAACTCAATCAAACAAGTTTCATTATCGAACAGTGCTTTACCGCAGCACGCCGGGTTCCCACGACCGCTTGCGGTTGATAACGGTTGATGTATCGATGGCACGATTGGCGTTATCGTAATTTTACGCGGAAAACAAACAGTGATTTGTTTGGTAAAACGGCGATAAGTGAAGTTTGATAGGGCATCAAGCGTAGTCTGTCGCTTAGGATTTTTTTGGGATGCAACTCGTGTTGTGACGGCAGATTAGAACACAATTGTCACTATAAATTATGGATAGACAATTATGGAGTATAAAAAATGGATGAATGCCGTAAAATGCGGCTCATGGTTAAAACATTACGAAAATTGACTTGAAACTGTTTATCTAAGGTACCAGCGCTTTTATGAAACCTATCCTTTTGTAAAAAACAGCTAATATAGCTTGGCAGGTGGTTTTGAATTATATTCGAAACCACCTGCCAAGCATGAAGTTACCTAATGGCAGAATGCTTCACTATCGTGGAGTAGGTCTAAGTTCAGTAGTCAACTGATACGATGTATTATGGTAATGCGCTTCAAGCATACAACTTGACCAAGCCAACCTCACCTGCTCGCGGTATATCCTGCCGAATTGCGAATGATGCTCAGTCTCGCCACACATGCTGGTTTAATATACACACATATAGACACAGCTGGTTTGTTTGTGTGCACGTATGGCTAGTTAAGTCCGAAAACCCTCTATGATTGAAGTATTGGAAGATAGTAATGTAGAGCCAAGCTTCTGAATTTACAATTTTTTAACTCTACCGATACTAAATTTAACATATTAGAAAATAAGTATGGCTTAGCTGTTTCGTTATTTAATTCAGAACTAAATATTCGCATCACCTTAGTTGCGACGTTATCAAAACGGTGAAGCCTTACGTATAACAGATAGGTATGTAGAATTTGTTGAAGTTAGAGTCGGTAGAGTTAGACTGTAGATTCAGAAGCTTGGCTCTACATAATATCTGATATCTTTTTCCCAGGGAAAATTTATGTGGACGTCTTGGTAACATTTTATATGAAATATGGTGGGATTAAAACTATCATCTCAATTAAGAGGGTTGAGGTATTTTTTTTAATAATTTAATAAATTATAAGTAATGGTGTTGGTTTCGCTACTTTCCATATCTACTGAATTTACATGAAATATGTTGCTGATATACCTATCTGATTACGATAATGTTACAATTTTTGATATTAAGATATGAAGTAGTAGATCCATATTAAAGTGGTTAGTATTGGAAACTGTCATAGACTTATTAACTTTATATTGCATAAATAATAAAAGTTAATTGGTCTTGTTTTATAGTATGTGATGTCGCGGAAAGACAATCTAAGCATATTGTTCATGGGGACAGTTATCCACACGAGTGTTTGGCCGCTTACACAGTATAAAGTTAGAGGTTATGAAGCATTTGCGTAAACATAGCTAAGCTCAAGGCTAATGAAAGAAAAACAATAAAGAAAAAATATTTATTTGGTGCAAGTAAAAGTACACGTTAGTCCTTAATCCTTTGACCGCTAATGACGCCTTAAGGCGCCAGACACAATAGATTCTCTGTCTGAATTCATGGCATTCAAAGGGTTGAAATAATTAATCTGATTTAATGCGACGAAAATGGTTATATTCGATTTATTAGAGTTATTTACGAACCCATTCATTACAATGATGTTCAACACTCATTCTTAGAACACTTCGTATCGCCCAATGATAGCTAGTTGTCATTCGTCGGGCTTGTATTGGCTGGTACGATTTGACGTTATGTCAACAAGCGAAGCGCGCGAACAGAATACACAATAACGTCCGGTTATCGGTACTGTCGGAAACACAAGTTGCTTCTTCTTAAAAAAAGTATCATCACATGAAAAATACATTAAACCTGTTGGAGTTTCTAAACCACCTTACTCTGGAATGGTTTCAAGTAACACCATGTTATTCTCGCAGAAAAGACAATCATTGAATACAATGATAGTCTTTTCTGCGAGCTAAGATAGCTTGTGTGTGCTACATAGTGCGAAGGAATGCTTTGATGCAGAATGACAGACGTTCAAATAAACTCAGTCTGATTGGACTATGTCATCATCATCAGCTCATGACACGTCCCCACCGAGAGGCACGAGCCAACCCGTAAAGGGTGATTAGGCCGTAGTCGACCACGCGGTCCCAGTGCGGATTGGCCGACTTCACATACAATTTTGAACCTGTTCGTAGGTAGGTTTCCTCATCATGTTTTCCTTCACAGTAAGAGCGTTAGATAACATACATATAATTTCGAAAATTCGAAAACATGGGATATGGTTATGGGTAAAATTATTTGTTTCTACAAAATTCACTGCTCTTTTTGCCGTCAGTACCGGTAAAGGACATTAATACACTACAATAACCAATGTTATAAATTCCAACAGCTTTTCGTTGTTATTCATTTACATAATATTGTCATGCAAGACGTATTCTGTATCAGAAACATCTTTGGGACAGAAATGTCAATTGGTAGAATATATTCCGACAACCTGGCATACCTAGACAAAAAAAAGTAAAGCTAGTCATTTCATGCTAGACTTGCTGTTAAATATATTCGTTTAATTTATTACAAGCCTTATTACAGCATGAATGGTAAAATAGCGCATTCCATTGGTAACATAGACCTAATTATTCAAATTCACCTCATAATTTGTCCACATAAATAATACGGTTCGGTAAACAGTGACAGTTACAAAAGGTAATTTAAATTTAGAACATCGTCAATAATTAATTTACTATCTGTTAATACAATCTAATAAAGTCATACTGGCCATAAAGAATATCTTCTTTGTGCGCAATACGCAATAAAGAACAAAATACGTTTTAAAAATGTAACAGAACAGATATTAAAACCACTTTTCTCGTCCCTCGGTCGCGTATAACAGGGGTAAGAAGGCAATTTTTCTATGTCAACCGCACCTCTCCAGCTTACACGGGGAGAAATGAGAGTACGGGCAACTTATGGAATAATTGCGAAAGCATGCGAAGGATTCGAGGTTACGTTCATACACATCGGACACAGACGCAAATAACATATCGATTAGATACGATAACAACTCTCATAATCGAGCTAATCTTGTACGTACCCATAACAATATATTATCGATTACCTTTTATTATATTGATGATAGTATTTCCGCTTGATAAAGAGTTCAAATTCGCCGGTTGCACAGAAAGAAAATTTTGTGCTTCTGACATTCAGGTCAGCCGTTAGAGTCCCTGAGTCTGTATAAAAACTAACTAAAATATATATAAATATAATACATATCTACTCAATGGGAAAGATAAGAAGACGATATCGATACAAGTATCACCAGTCTAGGACAGCACTAGCATGAATTTGTTTACCTGTAATTATCACAGATTTTAATTAAGCACCGGAACGAAACAGTTTCATTTGTGCCACGATCAACTTTATGTTCAAGGTAATAAGCATTAGTATTAATTATTGTCATGATAAATAAGCATCCATTTTTAGACCTGTCTCAGAAATAATTAAGACGAACGGTAACGAAAATTTGTTAAGGCGTCGTAAACATTATTTGTACTTTTACTTTGCTTTCATCTGTGGGCATAATTCTCGGTGAACAATTTATATCTGCAAGGAATGAATTAGTCGGTATACTTAACAAATAATGACTGCGATATTGTAATTTTTTAAAACGTGCAAAATTTATTTGTTCTTATTATTATTCATCATCATCATTAAACGTCGCTACCGAGGGGCGCGAGCCCGAGTATTATTAATAAAAATAATAATTTTAACATACTTAGATTTCAAAATACAGGTAGTATAATTAATAATAAACAATCATGTTACGCAGAATAAGTCACAGGTCGTGTAAATTTTCATTAATTGTCGCGCCTTAAACCGGGTCTCTATCAAATACAAGTTAGTTATTATTTCTCATCACCGGTACCATCAGCATAACGTTCTACTGCAGGGCATAGGCCTTCCCAGTAGTTAAGAAACCAATAACCTCAACATTTTATGCAAAAGTTCGTGCATCTAAACTAGAATGATACCATTCTCTCCAGTCTGTCAAAAAGCAGGCGCAATTATTAATCCTTGTGTAACACCGTGCCTAGCCCGTGAACCTAAATCTACGAAGCCGAAAGTGAAGATTGTGGTGGTGAGACGCGAGCGGGGGACGGACCTCCCCACCACCTGTTGCTGCCAATCAATAACATCTAAAGCACCATTGTCCCCCGAAACGGCTTCATAGACTTGGATTCTATGGAGCAAGCAATAGAGATTTTTTGAGGGTTAACACCGGCAAAGTAAGTTGGAACCGGCAAGATTCGTGAGTGATACTATGGTTGCTAGGGTTAGGAATAAACACTGTGATTATTAATCTAGCGATATATAGTTTTGTTATGTGTGGTTATTTTTAGTTCATTCTTGTTTCAAGGAAGGTTTGATAAGTTAGGTCGTCTTGGTAGGTACCACCGCAGTGCCAGATATCATCCCGTAGAATAGTGAAAAACTTAGGCAGATTTGTGCTTAAAAGGTAAAGATAAGAAAAGAGAATAACGATTTGAAATCACAAAGAGGAGATATGGTCAAAGTAATAATAGATGTTTATCTACCTGAATGCTAAATCAATGTGCCGGGCGATAACTAGCCTCGGAGGGCCATAAAAGGGCTTACGAAAGCTTTGTTTAAGCGCGTATAGCTTTAGATACGAGGATTTACAAAACTGCACGAGAAACGGCTCAATTTAAAAGCATTTAATGACTAAATATATCGTTCACGAACGAAAAATTTTTAGTTTCTCGGTAAGATTTTGTTTTTCATAAATGTATTTTTTTGACAATAAGTTCGTAACTTAGTTTTGTTTATAAATACATAAAGTGTACTTTAAATAAACATTGGTGGTTAGTTAGCGTCTTTTTTCTATTTTCACCGTATTTTTTTTGTTACTTATAAAAATGTTTTTTACGTTATTTTATGTTAGTATCCACCGCACCGCTAATACGCATTGGACCAACGCGCACGTCTTTATTTTTTATGGGTAGGGAAAAGAGTAGACCGTAACTGTGACATCGACACCCTCGTTGCTACGAAGCTACGAAAGCGTTGTCGACCCTTAAAATGGAAAGTGAACAGGTAATATAGGAGATGGTGAAGGAGGAATTTTGGGTCCCCGCCCGGTTACCTCACTCGAAGAAAAACAGAGCGCGCTGTTTCACAGCGTTTTTCTTTACATTGTTTCTACAAAAAATACATTTACTTTTAGTAAAGAAAATAAAAAATAACACTTTTTCAAGTCTACTACTATGAGAAACATGCATTTTCTGTTAATCCTAAAGTTTTACGTCAAATTTTAGTAAGCCAACCAAAATATTAAAAACATAATTTAAAACGTAGACGCATATCGGGCGAAGCGGTTCTTTAGCGGAGTCCATAACGGGAACATAGCGCGATTTGAAAATTTTCTGCTAATACAAACGTAAAATGAGAAATTCGTCTACAGCGCATTGCTATTTTATTGGGTAGACGGGGGAAAATTGTAAAGCGAAGAAAACTTAATTCGCCCGTCGCGCGTGTACCGCTGGCGGTCAATAACCTCGCGGGGTACAGTGTTGAACTTGAACCACTAAACACGGAAACACCTACATTTACTATTTACTGCCTTTTACTAGCTTGTGTACCGTATAATGTCAACGATATGCAAAAATAGGTTAATACGAAAAATATCAACACGTTAAAAAAATGGCAAAATATGAATAGAGTTCATTATGTTTTGTTGGGTTTTTATGTAAGAATTCTTATTTAATTTAAACCGTGGTCCCGGCTATTATCCTAATTTGTGTAAATTGAAACTTATAAATCTTAAATAGTACTAACAGTAGATGTAAGAAAAAAACTGTAACTGACAAATATTGGATCATAGTTATCTGAAATAAATAAAAATAAATAATCTTACTATGGTAGTCGTACCAGAATTCCACATTGGGCTCGTGTAATAAGTTAGGGCCCAATCTGCCCGTTAGCTTGTCGTATGGGAAGGCCAGTTAATGGATCGTTTTATCCTGGTTGACTGATATTAGTTGTATAAAACTAGCCAAAGGGTTTTATTGTATTCCAGACTTTACTCTTGGTAGCGTAAGTCAACCTCACATGCTGAATACAAATTGAGGCTCTAGCGTGGCATGTTTTTACGCCTCGTTAGGACCAGACAAGTTTACCAATAGACTGTAAGAATAATACATATTACGTAGATATTTTAAGACGATATTTTACACCATTCACGATTAACTGTTGGTCAGAATGCTCATTGTTTTGTTGAAGTAGTGTGCTGTCGAAATTCAGGATTAAGGTCTCACTGAGCAGATCACATTAACTTCGATCGATCTCTAAAAACTTAGCTAAGTTTAAACTTACCTCGTAACTAGTTCTGTCAGTGTAAAATTGATATTCGCGATAACCTTGGTACTAATTATATAGTACTGTAACTATAGATACTAAGTAGTATAAACGTGAAAACCCAAACGCTCCAACAGCAAAGATGCAATCAGTTAGTGTCTGAAAAACACATGGCAATTCGTCGCAGGTATTACACGCATTGTTAAGTGTAAATAACTAAATATATGATTTACGTCAAGTGGTGTTTTTATCTCATTTTAATAGCAAGTAAGTTAGGTATAACATAGTAGGTATCTAATTATTATATTATGTTGTAAATTAAGTTTCCTATCTTAGATATTGTTTCTCATAATAACAAGTATAAGCGCCCATTTTAAGTTGCTAGAGGTTTAACAAATCTCAATGGCTTTGAGTGAGCACCTCACAATTAAAGGATGCAATGTTTACCAGGTTATGTATTACAGATAAATCTAATTGTATTAAAAAACCTAATTCGATCAGTTAGTTTGAACTGCTCGAGGCTATCGCGGAAACAATAGGAAAACTACAAGCCGGATAGGTCTGTTAGGTGATTTAATATATCGCGTCGATAAGAATACCACTGTAAAACAATGATATTCTGTATATATAAAAGTGTCGCCATCCGTGCCTAAAAAACAAACCGCCGAAGAGAGTACAGTTTGTACTCTTTTGTTTAGGTAAATGTGTTCGAAATTCGAAATATGTGTATGTGTGCTATCACTGCATTCGGAACGTTTTTTCTATTGTTTTGTGAGCATATCACGAATCCATCCTTTTTTACATCATGCTGTAAAAGCGGTAGTTAAAATTATAATATGACATATCGAAATTTCCTTAACCGCTCACGACGTTGGTAGATTATTCACATAAGGTACATTATCCATGTATAGTAATAAAGTGCAAAATCAATAATATTTAGTCCATGGAATGCGATGATTCAAGTGATGCACGTGTCACCGCGGTAGGTTTGTGAGACCGCAAAGCACAGTAACATAAGAACTATTGCTGACGAGTAGCCTTGGCGGACTACGGTTCTGAAACCGATATATATCTATAAATAAAAACTAATAGCCAAATGTGTTGCTAAGTACAGAACTTGAGGCTTTTTTTTTGATTTGTAAATTTAAACTCAACAATTTGAATTACATTAGAACCTTTTTAAGAAAACAGAGCGATTAGAGCATCGGTGGCTCATTGGTGTGGACTGTTGCCTTCCAATCTGAAGGGTGCAGATTCCCGCCACGTACCAATGTATTTTCGAAATTATATTTACCTTTATCCGGCGCTCTTACGGTGCAAATATAGTGAGGAAACCTGCGCACGCATATGAAGAGATTCAAAGGTTGTGTATGAGTCGGCCAATGCACACTGGGCCCGCGTGGATGACTAAGGCCTATACACCCTTTATAGGGTAGGCTTGTGCCCCTCGGTTGGGACGTTTAATAAGCTGAGGATGATGAGTGCAAGCAAACGATACGGTTCTCTCTTATAAAGATTTGAAAAGATCAGAAGTCGTAGAAATTGGTAAGTAGCCGATCCTGTAAGTGGTCTTATTTCAGAACGTCGGATGACGCCAGAGAGAGAAGATTTTTGTAATATGTGTACTTAACCACTATTAAACGAATATACATACATACTTCTTTTGTGAAAACCTACAAATTATACAAAGAAAACATTTTAAATATTATAGACATAATAAACAATATGCAAGGGTATAGAACCGACGTAGTGCAGTAGCAAAAGGCCCCCTATTATATGTATCAGAAATAGGATATGTATACCCCTACCCCGCGGACGTCATGCGTATTCGAAATATGCATGGTATATAAGAAATATTACGTAACTATATGTCCTATACTAGAATATAATCATTTTTACACAGAACCTACTCATGGTACTAGATTAACATTTTATAACAAAAAGATCATAAAGTAAAAATCCTTGAATATGTTGGTTTAGTATTCAGTGACATGAAAATTGTATAAGCGTAGTTTCCACGTAATCATATTTTGATTCCTTTGATGATATAATTTCTGCAAACGCGTGATCTGAGTTAGCACCTGTTCAATATATTTGCTTTGCGTTTGTTCAGTGATAGATAATATTATGATTAGGAATATAAAATTTGTGGAATAATATGTGTATTCTTTAATAGTTTTACGTATATAGGTATACGTAAAACTATTAGAATTAATTTATACTCATTGGTGAAACTATACTGTTTTGATTCAAATTATTAAATCTACTGGCAACAGTAGCTGTACTAACTGATATATATATATTTTAACTAAATTTTAATTTTATCAATGTTTAATTACAATCGTTAAGCAACAAGAACACCGACGGTAAACGGTAAGCGTTTCCCAAAGAATCCACACAATTTAACACAATGCAAGAAAAAGCTAACTCTCGCGATCTAATTACAGATGGTCGTGAAGCTTATTCTCAGTTGTGGAGCACAATAGATTAGAAATAGCGTTTAAGAGCACCGTTCGCGCGTTTATAAAGCATCACACGTCGTTTCTACTGAACTTGACAATGATTTGTATTTAGTTAACGTCGCAACCAGACGCATTTGCGCCAAGACAATTCCCTGGATCTTGGTTGGATGCTCACACTGAATGCTTGGATGATAAATATGCCCTGTCTTGACAGGGACTATGTCTTTTATGTGGTTATTGTATGGAAAGAAGAAGGAATAATGGAATTTATTAACGACGTCACACAATTGTGTGTGACATCGGCGTGTAAACTATAAATAAAAAATAACCAGTGAAAGTTTGGTCAGAATCTGTTCAGCGGTTTCAGCGAGTACGAGCAGAACAAACAGACAAGACGGAAAAATAAAACATAAAAATATATTTTGCCAGACAAACCCTAAGTATGTATTACAAAAAGACTAATAAATTGTCATAGCATTGGTATACAAACACATCTAATTGCGGTACATACCCGTACCAATAGCTTCCGATAGCAAACACTACACACATTCCTTCAAAGTTTTATAATCATATTAAAATTAACTCTTTACTCTGCATTGAATGCATAAAAGGTAGTATAGCAATTACTTTTGAGACGTTATTATTACATTGGCATGGCAATTCATCAAACATATAAAATTAGTAGTAGTAAAATGAACCGTGTTTCTCTTAAACAAAGTTTTATTCTATCCTAATGATTTACAAAAAACTTTAGAAATCTTAAATTTTGGTTTAATTTGATTGGAGCAGCTTACATTTTTAATGAATTTAAAATATAGCAGCTCAGCTACACTCCATTTGGATTCCAACAAGAATAAGCATTCCAAGTTATGGGCAGGATAAAAGAACCGTCATAAAATCTGAACGATTCTCGATAAAAAGGAACATTACAGCAGAAGGCTATTAGAATAGCAATGATTCTTATTGTTAAAAAAAATAAAAACATATGAATTGAGTTTAATTCTATTCACAAAAAGTCACACAACAATATTATTTGAATACTTTCACCTTTTAAACTTGTTTCAATAATTGCCTTCAATTTAGAAATTTTCTTGATGGTAAATATCTTTGGATCGTATTACCTACATTGTAGACTTCAAAATACTTACAGCATAGATTCCAAGTTAAATTATGTTTTTAATTTTAAAGACTTGGGATTAAAAAAATATTTAAAAAAGCAATGATGTTTGTAGTCTATATGAAAACTTCAGCAAAGCTTTTTCAAGTAGAAATGAAGAACAATCAACCTGTAGTTATTATAATAGGAAGGTTTAGCATTGATTATGCGGGAAGGTTCTATAAACAGCTGGGTATCGTGATAATAAGCCTCATTAGAACACATCGCACGCTCGAATGAAACTGCAAAGGCGACATCACTGTACGCTTTCCGTCGGAAATCATCGTCATAGAAAATATAATATCGTGTAGCTTTATCATTGGATATGACGGTTTCAATTACTGGGCATCCGCTTTTAATTCAATTTCTAATATGTTGTCTGTAGAGGCAAACTTTAGTAGTTTTTTTATAAGAAGATATTTTTTACGTGTAGGTAATTTATTCGATGTCAACTTTATTAAAGAAGTAGCTTTGACATTTTTTTATTCTTCTCGATTATGACAAAGTAGTTAGCGTGTTCGATTGATAATTGTTCAAATGGATGACCGAAAAATATTACCACAATATGACCGTTTCGATAGAAACGTTAGCCGTTTGTCTCGGATGCCCCATAGTGGTAGGTAATAATACTATTTCAGCCCTCCAGAGTATATGCTCCAATCTGCCCATAATTAGTTTGTAAGTGCCCTTTAGTGCGACGTAACAGGCTCTCAGATTGATTAAATTTCTGAATTGGGAACAAAGTCAAAGGAATTTTGTTTTTGCGACGAAATATTTTATAATGCTACATTTTTCACATAACTGTAAATCATATTTAAAAACATAATTCGATAAGCTGTAAGTACGAAATACTATGTTATTAAAAAAAGAAAGACGTAAGCAAGTTTAAATACAAGCACTCCTTTAATGAACGTCTGGAAAGTTTAACTTAGTAATTCGTACAAATATTTATAAAACTAATCATATTAGCTTAGTCCGGAGCACTGGGTAAACAAATCTGCTCAATGTTGTTACCACCACAATTTTAGATTATAATTCCCTGTAGTATATAGTGTTTTCAAAGTAGTTATGACATAAAACACAAGTAATTTAACTACTATAAAAACGAAAACTTTAGCCAGGGTTGAAATGTCAAGCGTGGATACCAGTGTTATATATGTGATAGCCTATCGATAGTTGGGATAGAGCAATACTTTCGACAGTATTGATATTGATTGATATAGTTTTGGCAATAGTCTTAAGCAATAGAAAAGAAAGAAAAAAAGAAAAGAAAAAATCTATTTATTGAAACGGACTTAAAATTAAGATAGAAATAAGTTTACAAGTGTTAAAATTATCAAAATCACGTAATTTCAAGGGGTTCCCAAACTAAGCAAAGCCTGTATCTTGGGAAATCAATTTCCAATGAATTACAGAATTTTATTGAATAATTTAAGTGAATTGATCATAATAAAAGTTAATGAGTAGTGTGCGAGTTGGGGAGTATATAAATAAATAAATAAATATCCACTGACATTCACACTATCGATTGTGAAACTATCGATAGTACGGCAAGACTGTTGCATTCTATATCCAGATCAGAATTGTAAAAAAATAAATGCTGTCACGGTGTACATTTCTAATAATGTAGTAAACGTTCCGGTACTTGAAATCTTTGATCTGTTCTGCTAGAAACACAAGTGTGGTATGTGCGGCCAGACAATAGCTTCGTAAACAATAGAACCGATTACTGTTGGGACGAGGTGTGTGCTACGACTGAACGGAGAAATACCTCGGCTTCCGAACACGGTTTCACACAAAGGCCGGTTACGCTTTGAACAATTTCCATGGAATTTTGCAAACAACGTTAAGGTGTACAAAATAAATATTGTCATAAGACGTTTTGTTGCTACCGATTTATGACCTATATTCTCCAAAACACATTTCTATTACCTCTTGTGTACAGGCAAGACGGTGTCTATACTAAGACTGATTATCATGAGAGCTTTTGCGATTTCTAAAATCTCTACAATGACTACTTTCTCTCTGCTTGTCTATAAGACAATGAATTTTGCTCTCATGTTGCCATTAACATACCAAAATTGGTCCATACCAAAGGTGCCGAATGCGCATCATATTTTAGTACGTTTACACATCGTCACGAATAAATACTGTGACATTAAAGACTGGGGAATAACTTTACAGGATGAGCGCACAATGCGCCCGCATGGGGGCACACTGTTTAATAAATATGGTCGACTCAGTTTCATTCCGGCATCAACAAACATCGTTTCCGTGTATCTGGTTAAATACACCACTATGATGGAGTATTATAGTAAAAGCAGAAGTGGTGTGCACTTCATATATGCAAATAAGCAGTGCATACCCTTGCTTTCCGACAAGTCGAGAGATAGCCAACATATTAACTGATTCCCACTTATTCGCCCATTTTTCGCTACAGAATTAAAACCATAGGTTGTGGTCAACAGCACTCAATTTCACAAAAAAAATGATTTCTCGTTTTTGTGATTAATGACACTCAGTTTGCACACCCTACTCATTATCTCAGTGCACGCCACTGAAAAGCAGGATAACTGAGGGTCAACTAATTCCTGTCAAAACAGTTCCCTGAGCAACATAACAACATCTTATTTGTACCAAATGTATCTATAAGAGTGAGTCATGTTAATGTTCGTCGGTGGCTCATTGGTGTGAGCCTTCCGATCAGGAGGGCGCAGTTCAAATCCCGCCACGTACCAATGTATTTCCGAGATTATATGTACGTTTATCCGATGCTCGTTCAGTAAAGGAAAACATAATGACGAAACCTGCGCACGGATTCGAAGAGATTCAAAGGTTGTCCGTGAAGTCAGTCAATTAAGTCAACTAAGACCCATACACCCTATACGGGTAGGCTCGTATAGGGTGCCCTTAGGTGGGAACGTATAATCAGCTGATGACGAAGTCATGTTATAGTTAGTCCACGTTATTATGAATCTAAACAGGAAAATTTAAAATAAGTGATTATGGTAACCTAAATATTTACGAATGCGGTAATTTACTGCCTTACAAGGTATTACTTGTAAATTAACGAGTGATGATTTTGTATTGTATTGATTAACTATATTAGGTTAACCCACTTCCTTTGTATGCACGGGATGTTTATGTTCGACTGGCTTACGGCTACGGTCGGCAATGTTTGTATTCAAAACTCGGAACTGGGACAAATCTGTGCGCTGGAAGCCGCACAGAATAAAAGCGAATGAAAACAAAGTTCCATTAAAGAGATTAGTCGAAATATAAGCTTTAAAATATGCCGGCTTCCCGCGCCTATTAAATCAAATGGGTCGGAGATTTTTAATTATTTTCACGTAAGGAATTGGTCTCTGTATCATAGGGGACCCGTCCGTTTACAAGTGTATAATTATTAAGTAAACGTTCTTATAATGTTAATGTATTTTTCGTAAGAGTCTTGTCATTTACGAGTATGTCATCATTACGTTAGCCGGGCAAACGACGGTTTCGCATGTAAATTGTTCTCTGGGTCATTACTTGAATAATTAAATAGGTCATTTTTTTTTCATCATCTTCTAATTTTTCATACTAGATTTCAAGAGTTATTTTTGCAAAACAAGTATAGGTTACAACCTCCATTCTTTAGATACTCAATAACCTGTTAACCAAACTATGAATCTGGCTCATAATCAGCATCGGATTGAAACCGTACATTTTATAATATGTATGTATTTACAAAAATAAAATGTATATAAGTATGTTTATCCGTTGTTTAGTACCCATAATACAGGCTTCACGCTTAACTTGGGGCTAGATGGCGCTGTGTTAATGTCAGTGGATATTTATTTATATTTTAATTGTTGTAGAGATGTACTATGAATATTCTAGGTACTCCTACATTTCGCCAAATCTTGCTCTGTGCGAAGGCCTGTGACCTAAAGTGTGGCTGTATAGGCTCATAAATGAAAGATTTGCCTTAAATAATATTGAGTGTACTTTAAAAACCGATGGCATCTATTGTTTAACGGGATTCGAAATGGCGCCCTTTTACAATTTTTGTTTTTTATGAAATTTGTGAATGGTTGCAAATCAATGGAATAATGTAAAATAGGCTGAATGTTGAATCTGGAATTAAAAAGCTTGCCGGTAGAATATGGATTACAATACGGTAGAATGCGAAAAAAATTATCACCGGTAGAACTTACATCTACTCATAGGAATATTGTATGTAAGTAAAAATTATTTCAATTCAATAATAAACATATTCAACAATGCATTTTAAGCAAGCATCTTAATTTAACTGAATTTGTATAACCTTTCACTCGCTCAGTACCAGTCCGCAACAGCTGCTAATATAGCATTGAAGTATTTAACTGGCATTCAAGTTTATCAAGAGTTACCGTTCCGAGGCGCGTTGAACCCACTGGAGTGTTTACGGGAAGCCGGGACGCCCTCCTGTCGCCGATGGTCATACGCGTGGGGCGCGAGCGATCAATACCGCAAGGCTTCCCTACTGCGTAGCCCACTTCCGAACGCCTCTCACGCAACTTTAGTTTTTTTTCTAACCAGACACAATTAACATTTGACATTCCATTTTTGAACTGTTATCAACATTGTTATTTAGAATCGGTTTTAGTGTTACTTTTTTTTTCTAAACAGACACAATATTTGATATTCTATTTTTGAACATTTGATGTTATTCGGAATCGGTTTTCCTTTTAATTGCAACGACTTCAAAATGGAGCCCGTGATTTATTTATTCAAGCAACATGAGCCTCATAGGAAAAAAAAACAAAAAAAGAAAAAAAAGCACTTGCAGTACGTATTGCAAAATGCGACAGTATAACAGTCAGGATGCTCTTGGAAGTCTTAGAACTGCCCGGTACCCTACACACCAGAAACGCTTAATGCTTTCACATAATACTACCTATGATTACTAATGACCCTTAATGCTTCTAAACCGCAATCTTATAGCCATATTTATCGTTAGTAGTAGTAGTAGAGTTATCGTTTATCGTTAGTAGTAGTAGAGTTATCGTTTTGAATCCAATAATGTAACGAATATTCAGAACGCAATCGATAAAAGAGTAAGATTATATATACATTTCCATATTAGCAGCAATGCGTAACGCAAAAACGTGACTCCATAAATTCGGATGTGGCAACCAACGAGGCGGTTTTAAATCTACCCCTGTCTCGGCACGAGTAAAACTCGCATGAGGGAATTCTCAAGTCTCACCCCATCTAGATAAAATGAATGCTAAGACGGAAATTAAGGATAACAAAAACCATTTAGAAGTTTAACTAGAATAATTAATAAATGCGTTTATAGAAGGCCTAGACCAACACTTTTCCATTAATATATCCTTTCATCTAAAGGCCGTGGCGCCTTCGAGGCTACAAGTAACGAGTAGTCCATGAGAGACAGCATCTCTAAGCATTACTGACTGACTGTTCACTTTCCTAACAAGACATAGGTACAATTAGTGAAAATAGTAATACAATTGCACTTTAATACTTATTTCACTAATTGTACCAAAAATATGGCTTAACGTGAGCCCGCCTCGTGCTGTTGTATACACAGTACACTTAAGCCGTTAAAAGTCTTCGGCGATAAGACAATTTGGGTACTATCTCAGCGAGTCTTTGATTCAGTCATAATGTTACCACACCTGATAGAAGAAAGTGAATTCTTAACGAGTCAATGTTATGTGACTAAAAAGGACAGTAAGTACTTTTTAAAAAATGGCAATGTGCGAAATTCCTGTATACAATTGGGACCCCATCCAACCATTCGCATCCAATGGTAGAACATTGCGATAGTAAATTGCAAGATCGTCACTCGAACACACTTAGAGATCAACAGGGAAGTGGCTACCCCATCGAGGTTTCACATATACACACCCACACCCACACACCCACGCACACGCACACGCACACACACACACACACACAACACACGCACACACAGACACACACGCACACACACACGCACACGCACGCACGCACGCACGCACGCACGCACGCACACAAGCACAGACACAGGTAAGACTTATTTCGGTTACGAATGTACACGAGTTCGTATGTATTAGACCACGCCGCAATACGATAGAATCCACAACGGATATTTGTTCGGGTGGATATTTGTTTTTCGTACGAAACAAGTTTACCGCCTTGAGATATTGGATACGACGGATAACAGCTTGCGGGGCCAATGCTGAGATAACGTGTACCAAAACTTCAGCGCGTGAAACATACAGATATATTAAGGCACAACCAGAATGTAAATATTGATTATACTACAGTTCCTTTCATGCGCAATTTTCTTCCACGTTCTTTACTAATATGGATTGACTTACCAGCAGCGGTATTTTCTGACAAATATGACATGGAAAATTTTAAGAAAGAGCGTATTTGTATCTAAAAGGCAAGCAACGCACCGGTGGCACTTCTGGTATCACCGTTGCCCCTGTGCGGAGGTGAACACTTTCTATCAGGTGTCTTTCTTGCTCGAAACTTAATACGGTTTACGTAAGTGCCAACATACGGATACAAGAAAAGTTTCCATGCACGACTACGAAACTCGCCAGTCGCCTTCAATTTATTGCCTCATTTGCTCAGAACTACTGTAACTGAGTCGAAGTACCGGGGGGACACAACTTATATGCGATCTTTATATCCATACGTGAGCATGACGGCGCAGAATAAATACCCAGTAGGGTATCCTATGAGAATTGCCGGCGTAAATGAGTTTGGCATTCTATTTTCGTTGACGCATCGCTGCAGTGTAAATAGCACACAACATTGGGGAGAGTCTAATGGTTAACTTTTTTTAATTTTTAACATGGCATCAGTGTGACCAGTTAGAACAATATTTGAAAACTTAACGATCTTAGTATATTACGTTGTGTCTTTTGAAATTCGAATAAGTTGACGGAAATAATTTAAAAAAAAAAAAAATGGTACATTTGAAAGTTTGTTCAATAAATATTAATAAAGCTCGGAGGATCTTGTTCCTCCGAGAAATAAAGACGAAGTAACAACATTGAAAAATCAATTTGTTAACGGTAAACATACATTTAAAGTTACGATTATAATGAAGACCATAAACAAAAATTAAATACACCCTGAGAGATCACTCACGCCGTCGGAGGAATAAGACTGAATTGAGCACGTTTACGAATCGAAAACATTAATACTTTATAGAGTTACTTCTTTTAATACAGAGAATAGTTTCAAATAACAGCCCCTTCTTCAAACTAAAAACAGTATAACAAAGGATTCAAGAAGCATCCATTACAACATTATCGGTTACAAGAACATTTAAACAAAGTGCGTCGTTCCATCAAATAGCAATTAGTCTACAAACATTGTATGTGTATGTAGCATTTTAATCACCAAAATTATTGTTTTCAAACGTTCCAAAGGCAACATTTGATAGCACCTGACCGGTCTGCATCCGGAACACCTGCGGCAGTCGACAGAGAATGTGTCCGATACAAAATTGTAATTATAACACGTACACTTTCAATATTACGATATTTCTCGTACATATTTATACACAAAGTTCAAATAATTTCATTACATGTATTGAAATGAAGTGTTACAACTTTTTGTTGTCGATATTCGCAGTGACAATGTGATGTAGGTACTTTTTGCTTTTGATTTCATACGGGGCCATTAATAAGATAAGATGTTTTAGTCGACCATATGTATATTTTTTAAGGGCTTTTTTTTAACTATAACAGTTCAAGTAACATCTTCGAGATAGATACAATATTTCGTCATTATGGAGATGACAAGGGAATTTTTTTTCATAAGTAATACATGAATGTGTGCACTGGGTCCGCGTGGACTACTAAGGCCATAGGCCATGGGGTATAGACCCTTTTTTTATTAGGTAGAGTCGTGCGCCTAGGTACGGATGGGGATGATGAGATGATGATAAGTTTACGTTCAGTAGCTGGGGCAATAACTTCTGATATCTCAATGCTGTACGGTTTTTCATATAATAACGATTATATAGAATTTCGTAGTATAAAAATAACTCGTCGAACACATTTAAACTTTGTTACCAACATAAAAGTTTCATTACTCATGTTCTTTTACTCAAAACTGTCTCCTTTAATCACAACAAAGTATTTTCTTTGAGAGAGGTAATTTTCAATGTAAACCTTAACAAATAATGTGATTACCGCAAATGAGTCTCTTTATTTATTAATAAAGTTTACGATTTGAAATCGCCTCGTACAAGGTTTCAAATAAGTTACAAAAATATCCATTGTATCGGATTTCGCCCCTCTCCCTAATACCAAGGTATTATTGTATCCCCAAAGACGGTTTACGGTTTCGCCCCTTAGTAAATGAACTCTCTACATACAAATACGTTTACAGTTCATAACGAAAGTACCAACACTTGAAAACCACATTCTCTATGTCGTATGTAAAGGCCGAAACCATAAAACACCTATTGTTGGTCTCTAGAGGGCCCTTGTGAACATTTTACGCCCTAGTTTAGGCACACCTTTCAAGTAAAGCCATAAGGCAATAGATTTTTTTACGGCATGCTGTCAGCTTTTTTACATAAACAAACGATTTGTAGTCATATAGTTTGTCTCGATAAGAGCGTTGATAGTGCTGATTGTATCGGCAATTTCATTGTTGAAATTATAGGGAAAGATCTTAAAATGATAGATATCTTCATTTATGACCGCCAGATGTCTTTGTTTGAAGACGAATTTTCTTTTATATAAAAAATCAATGCAGAATTTGATGAGATATCAGTTCAACACAGCAATATTAAGTTTCACATAAATTGTAAGGAAAATAATGAATAACCTGTTCTATTTGACTTTGTTTAGCACTAAGCTCATATTAGTTGAAGAACTTAATAAACAACACCAAAAACAAACAAACATCATCACCACCCCAAACATCTATAAATTGACGTTCGTAAGACAAAACAGTCCTTGAGGCAACATCACTCAAAAATTTAAAGGAACATTTGTTTTAAAAAATCGAATATAAGTAATTAGAGATAACTGGCCGTCACTAAATTGATTCTATCCAATGTCGACAGGAAACTGCACCGACACGCGAGAATTAAAAAAATAATAACAGTGGCCAGCGAATAACGTATTTGAGGAGATCCGTGACCGACGGCCTGTGATTATCACGAGGTGCATGATGATGGCTCTGATACTGAGGCGTGGATGCTCACAAAGCGGTAATAGACAATGACTTTACACACGATGTAAACGTAATCACGACGGAACGTACGTCCGTTCAATATGTATGATGTCAAGGGAACAACAACTACCTAGAGTGAATTTTCATTAGACCATAAGTGAGCGTGAGCTGTCTAGAATGTAATTAAATTTTAACATGATTGCATAGTGTCTTTATAGTATTAGATTGTTGTTAAAAATTTTGGATTTGCCATTGCGTGGCTCAAATCAGAAGAGAGTAACTAAAAATCATATTAATGAGTAGGTAGCAGTTCTTAAGCAAGTCATCTTGGTTTATTACTTTAGATCAGGATTAAAATATTGGCATCACCACAACGGTAGTGAAACGGCGAAGCTGTACATGTTTCAAAACCTTTGTCTTGGCAACATTTTAGTTACATTAAATGTTGTTGGTCCCACCAAAACCAGTTTCATAGTTATATTATTGTTATTTAGAAAATATGCTGAATTTTCGTTCGTGACGTCGTGTCTCTCAATCTTATTTTTGCTTCATAATTAATGACGATATTATTTTAATCTTGTCTGTAAATTAAACTGCTGTTAAGGATAATCAACCGTGTCGTTTAACTCAAAGGCTTGTTGTGTAGGTCCGAATACGTGGAGTGTGAAATAAGGTTTCCTTCCATTAGACAAAACATAAACGTTATCAAAGGTGTTTATAATTGCTTGTTTTTAATTTATTACAATGAAATATATAAACATTTTTCAAACTTGACGTCACTAGATATTGCTTCTTAACTTTTGAGTACACTCAATAATACAAACATTTGCCCATGTTGTTTGTGTATTAAATTTTTTTAAATACTCATTGTCTAAAGATGTTTACTAAACAATGAGTTCATAAAACCGTCTCGTTCAGCAAGCTTGTAACGTATCTGCAATGTATTACGGGCTTCCATCATGTTTCCGCGTTGGGTCATGACGTGATCGATGGGGCGATGCTTTTCTTTGGTTACATTAGTAGCCATTACGCTTTCGAGCCGGAGCGGCTTATCGCGGAAACTTCCTCGACCCAAGTCGCGGTGATCGCTCACTCGGTGAAAACTTCACATAATAGCACAGGCACAACCACAACCGTTTCGGATGTTACTCGACAATTATCGCGGTACTAATGATTGCTACGTGAATGTTTCTCTTCGAATGTGTAGCGTATAAACGTGATACCAACACGTGTGTGTACACCAGTTGTTATGAGATGTGGTATTATTATAGTAAACGTACACGTTTCATGTACTTTGCGACACAAAGCGCAGCTGCGGATTGACCACATGCCTTGACGAACGTACTTTGAGCAATGTAGTTTAACAGAACGGTGTTCAAGGGTCATCGCTGAATGATTATCCGTCAGACATTTAACCATATATCAAATCTATGTAGTTAAATTATTTCATTTTCAGTTGAAAAAAATACTGTGAATTTCATATCGTTATCATAATTTTTATGTACTCTCGCCGTTTATTAATTTCCGGAGTTTATTAAGTAGAATCATCTTTCCGACCGGTAAATTCAAATAAATTTTTAATTTCTATTTTGAGGATTTAAAAGTGTCTTGTAAAGACTCAATGGTATTAACAATTTTGTGTTTGACACAAACTCCCGACAAATAATAGATAACTTATTGTTATTCCCGTGATAACATACCAGTATATAAAAATTGTTAAAACTCATTAAAGTACCTCAATTCATAGAAAGAAAAGACAATCATAACCTTTTTTGAACCATGCATTTTTAATAAATTAATACAAACACCAATTCTAGAAACGGTATTCGGATTAAATAATTGGCATGCGGCCTGATGGAACAAACAAAGGGTTTTATTTGCCAAAATACAAATGACATTACCATCTTTCGATTGTCCTTACATTGCTGTATGCCGGTTTCCGTTTGTTCAAAACAACTCATTGGTTCATTTACATATCAAACATCGATAAAGAGAGAAGACATTATTGTTACAAATTAAGAACAAGTAGTGTAAAAAAATAAGAAAAAGTTTTTACTTTAACCAAAAACGATAGAAAACGAGCATACCACATAATGGAAACAACGTTAATGAATTCGCAGACTTCAAGCCATTTGAGAATATGCTTATGCTCGAGGGAATTCAGAAATAGAGTTGGACGGTTACGTACTAAGGGTTAACCAGCTTTACTTATGGGGCGTAAGACAATAACTAACCCAAATGACAACAACAGACATTGTACACCACTTCATTTTTAGAGAAGTTAATCTCTATGGTAGTGCCAGACGGCTAAATGAGCGCGAAATTTTCTTTCGTCCTATTAACGTTCATTAATGAAATAAATGTAACCGGGACAAATCGAAGAGTCAAGGGCAACATTAAAACTTCTGGAATTTAGAAATATAACAACTGCACTAGTTCATAGAATTTAATGTTTTTTTTTTAAATGGATTCTTGTTGCTCTAATTGACAACAGCAGAAACAATGTCTTTTGTTTATTGCCGTTCGTCCCATTACTCCCATTAGTATACATAATTTGTTACTACGAGGAGTACAGTATCGCAACTACACTGATAAGGACATCATCATAATCAGTCTATTTCGTCCCACTGTAGGGACAGGCATCACCGTCGTATTAGCTAGTGTTACCGACTACCATCCTAAGCCAGGACCAACGGTGTTGCCTTCCGAAGCATGGAGGGATATAAATTTAACCAATATGTTTATACTCAGTACTAGGCAACCCTAATTGGCCGTTCTCTGGGAGTGGACGCAGCCGGTCAACGCGACACGTATCATACGCTCAATTACACATCCACGAGCAAGCCTGGCGCACGGGCCGCAGATTTCAGCTCTCTTGTATGGAAACAACGAGCAACCTTTTTGCAGTTATGCGCCCCTGGTAGCTTAGCAAATTAATCAAGCAGGTGAACTGGATCTAATTAAACGACAGCTGTTCCAGACGCAAGGACAAAGACGAATACCTCCACTGAGAAGAGGGGACGTTAAATGTATGAGGATAGTTATTTCGAACAGTTTAATTTTAGCAAGGAACTTTTTATTTGTTGGGGCAGTTCAATATTGTGTGCAGTCTTTAAATTAGCTCATTCAATAAAAAAATTAATTGGTTGCCGTTAAATTTACCAATTTGACACTGCTTAATCTATCATACCCAATTATATGATGAAATGTCATTACTTTTGTACTTACAACTTCTTTTAATTGGTGTCTTTTTGTCATGACTAACTCTAATCGTCATACATAACCTTGTTCGTGTTTCCAGAATTTGTTTTGAAGATTTGATTTTGTCCTTCGTAAGATTTTACCCAATGTTTACATTTTGAATTTGTTAGAAAGAAAGAAAGAAAGAAAGAAATATTTATTCTGTGGCAGTACACAATATTACCTTAAACATAAGAACTTAAATCTAAAGACACAGAACTGGTATACCACTCAGCAAAAGCCATGATGATGAAGACACCATGACACTGGTCTTCCGTGGCTACCTTCAAAGAGAGACTACTACATACACGCACTTTACAATGTTAATTCAGCAGTTTTGACTTGGGTTCATGGTATGTAGACAAAATGACAATATGAAATGTTATGTCCTTACCATTTTCTCGATCACAGCTCTGCCGCTGGGGAAATGTGGATGCAATATTCCAAACAATTCTGTTCGCCGCGATTGCAGTAGCTAGAATATCTGGAAATAGTTTGCCGTTTACCGGACTTTGCGTTTGATGGAATGTTTACGATGAAAGTCAACAAGACGAATAGAAAAAAAATCATTAATTAAAAAATTAACACCATTATAATTAATTGAAAAACGGACTTTTTACTTGGGTTCGTGTGTTTAACCAACCCTTCGTTTTATATTACTTTAAACGTTTAATTAATTCGACACAATTATTGTTTCGTTTCTATTGTTTCTGGATTCCTGACACTTGAAAGCTTAATGAAATGTAAGCTCATAATAGTCAACCTGATGGCGCTTTTTTCATCAATGATATGATGCTTGCAAAACATGCAAAAGGCAATTTGACGCCGGAAAAGGCGGAGATTGTCAGAATGTTATTTTTGCCATCATTATCTTAACCGTAAAAATAATAATGTATTTCCCGGGAAATGAATTTTAAAAATGCAAGCCCTCGCTGCCAGGAAACGTTGGAGAGGAAACGCCTCGTGAGCTACCGGAGGAAAAACATTTTAAGCGCACACAATGTCAAAGGCGCGAGTCCGCCCGCCTGGCGTGTTGTGCACGTGGAATTTATTAATTCCATTCGTTTTCACCGCAATTTCATCAGTAACGTTCCACCGAACTGAGAAAACAATTTTCATTTGTTACCTTATACCTTTTTTTGGCGATGCAACAATTTTATACTACAATGTTCGTGGTCTTTATTGAGGGATTCTTAACAAACTCCTGACGTTATTGCCAGTTCGCCATTTTGGTTTTGTAATGGGTTTATTACCTTATAAGAAATGTAATGTCTGACCACTGACATCATTTTCCGTGTTATAGTAGTGATTGCCTGAAAAATATCGTACTATTATCCCTCCAATTTTAAAATAAGTGGTATTTTTACTGTAAAAATAATTTTTATTGCAGTCAAGATTGTTAACACCGATTAACGAAGAAAAAAGTGAACATGTTTTATTAGCTTTTTTCGTCCAAAGGTTAAATCGAGTTTGGTTAATAGTATAAAGTTAAAGTAATCATGTGGTATGTAATGTTAGTTATCGGAATTTCGCGCTAGACTGAACGATACAGTAGGTCTCTGAACTTGGGCTTACTGTTGTATTTTTAGCTCGATGCGTACATGTAAGCACTATAGAACGGATATATTTGCGTTGCAATACTTATAATGTAAGAGGAACAAAGGTTTTAGTCAAAGTAAAACTAATAATAATTGTTCGCATTTTTACATATATAGGTACATGAATATAAGATTTTGTAATTGGTTCTAATAAAGCGGTATAATAATAAAAAGCAAATTTAACATAACTATGCTGCTGTTCGATCGCCTTTAGCCTTAATAAAGGTTGTTACAGTTATTTAAGTTGTAAAAATAACACTTAAAACTTGCTCAAAACCAGGGCTCATTGCATATGGCTCAACCTAATTACACAGTTTTTTAATTATTCAGTTAGCTGCCAAAGAAGAGAACAAATATGGTATTTTAAACCAAACGTGACTGAACCGTTTTATTTTTATTTTAAACGACTATAGTGATTACTCTCTGAGTTAGTTCAGAGAAAAAATAGACTAATAAACAAACACATAAAATAGCTGTAACCTAAATTTACAGCTTATGATTTTTATAATTATGCCGATTAACTTAAAAAAGATTGATCAATTTATTAAGCATTGACTTTTGTCGTAGAGCCCACGTGTACCTACAACATATAGTATAAATATTACCTGGAAATGTGAAAACAACTTTAATGTTGAGGAATAATGTTTACTTTTAATATTTCGCAGTTCTGTGCTGTGTGTGTGCCAAGCGTATCACGTTCTTTCGGGATGTATACCGTATAGATTTTATGTTTTACACTGGTGATTCGAATTGCGTTTCCAAGCAAATGTAGGGCAAGTCATAGATCTCGATTTTCGTTTTACGACGCCCCGAAGGCGCGTTGCGATGAAAAATAACGGCCTTCGCATCTTAACCGGATATCACGACTGATTCGCTTAATTTACATAGGTACATTTTATCACGCGACCTAACAGATCAACGTAATAGTATCTTTTGTGAGACAGCAAAAGAAAGTGTCTCCGAAATGAAAGTGATCGTTACATCGGTTTTCAGGTCATCAGCTACTGATGATGATTGGTCGTATCTTAATAAGTGATGGATTATGATATAAATAATGTGTACATAATTTCGTTTTTGGTAGTAAACTTTTTACACGCCTTCCTTTTATTAGACCTAGATATAAAGTTAGAAAAATCTATCTGGCTATATTTATTATATTCAAGGTTAAAACGTATTTACCAAGAATAGCGTCCAAAAATTCAAATTGACGTGTTAAAATTTTGACTTATTTTTGTGAAGAAAGCCTCATAATAATCTAAATGTAAAAAACTGCTACCAAAAAATTACACCACTTTTAAATAATTGGCAAATTATATTTGTTTCTAGTATTTAAATAGCCAATCCAATGTAGTAGTGCGTGTTGAGCGGACTATATACTGCGTCAATTCATGAACAGTGATTGCTAGTTAAGTCCAATAAGCGTGAGAATCCTCAGCCAAGAAGGTTCGCGAACTGCACCGCTTTTACAATGACGACCTAATAGTCCTGAAGTTACGTAATAACTGCAATTAAATCGAACAAGTCACCCCGGGGCACGTCAATGGCTTGACATATTTGATTACCGTAACCCCTGGTTTAGTATAGTATTGTTAGGGCCCGCTCTCCCGTGGTCGACTTATTGTTTGGATTGTGCGTACACTGACTGTTACATTGTATCGAACTGGTTAGTATCTTGGGAAATTTCAAAGTTGAATAATGCATTGGAAGAGTTAATAACAACTTTGACATAGGTGCAATACTTAAAAAATACATATCACGCAGAGACGATGCAAGGAGTGGAGGCATTTTGGTAAGTGTAGTGTACGACCCCTAGTGTTTAATGGTCCCGCCACTTGATGAGACTGAAACTGGCAGAAAATTGTAGCAGAAAAACGCAATGGTCACGGACGAAAAATACTTGGTACAAAAAACGCTGTTTTCATTTATTATAACCTTTGACTGCAACATGCAAATATTTCAAATATTTTTGAACATATTCTATTGAATTCAGGGAACAAGTCCTTTTTCGTCCCGGGCCATCGCGTTTTTTCTGCTACAATTTGACATGACTCTGACGACATGACCAAACATTGCTATAGTTGTTTGCTTGCAAAAATCAGGATATCTGGCACTAAACAGGTACTTTTAGTAGTCGGTTAGCCTAAATAAAATGAACGGACACTCAAAAGTTTAGATACACAAAAACGAAATGCATTCACAAATGCGTCAGTTATTTGCAAACAACCATGCATGAAACTTAGGAGTGATTTTATTACCACTGCAAAGAAAGTTAACTCGCTCTACTCACCATCTATAGACAATCACATAGCGATTTGAATTGAAAACACATTATGCGTTTATTGCTCGCATCGGAACGGTTCCTTTTATGTGAAACTCGGTCAATAAATAATACTAACGAAAGGTTCGTATCTATCGCAAACACAAGGGCAAAGACATTTACAGGGTTAAACGTACTCCACGGGTCGATGATCTACCTTATATACGTCACGGAGGTTAACTATGTAAATGGAAATTCTATAGCTCACCCTATAATAAATACGTATAGATTAATTTAAGCAAGGCTTAGCGGCAAAAAATATGGTAATATAGTATCGTTCGGTTCGTTAGCTTCACTGAAAGCCGTGAATGTTTTTGTATTCCTTTTTTTATCTTGCCAGTATATCTTCTGTTGGCGTGTATTATGTACCTTTCCAGCCTTGTGGACTTACGTCACGNTAGATTGCATCGTAAGTAATATGGATCATAATTTACATTACACCCGCGAGATTTTGACTTTCTGCTTTATAGATATTTATTTTTATGTACAGAATTGACCTTAACGTTTTAATAACTTATGCAAAGTTGATTCTGAAGCGTATTATAGCCATAGAAAATACATAGGACCACCTATCCAGCAATATGATCTTGAATGAATAATATTATCCCCTGTAAAAATGTATATGCGTTGCTTAAATTAACAGAAGAAACAAGTCCTAGGCAGATCCTTGCAGCATTGTTTGTCTTCATTGAATGGATATTAGCATATTGCAAGTTTTATATTTAGCTATTGGAATTCTTCTCTATATCGAACCTAATTTAATTTCTATAACCCTAAAAAATACTTAGTTTCCTAAGTAATCTAGCTATTAGCAAATATTATCACAATTTGCATACGGTTTCGTACAATTCGCTATAGCGGTCACGCCAATATTAAGTTAGAACGTGCCTATATTACAAATAAAACTACAAAAGCAAAGTAACCACCAATCATATACTACAAAAACAAAGACACCTTTGTCTGTCCAAAGTGAACTGCAACTAGATAAACGCATTGGTGCAACACGCTACGCTATCAAATTAAAGAACAGTACTTGCCTATACAGACAGACAGATGTCTACAAGTAAATAGCTTTTAAATGAGACAAAAGATTATGCAATCGAGACCGTTGAAAGTCATAAAAATCACGGACTAATCTAGTTTATGGGTCAATATTAGATCATATACGCCTTCTCTAATGATGGAAAGATGTTAAAATGGAAAGTCGTTATTAACATTTTGTGGGCCAAGCTATGCTATACATCGTGCCACATGTTAATTTCTAAGGCGTTTTTTTATTGACTATAACTCAAAAAAAAAAATCAAAATCAAAATTCTTTATTCAAATTAGGCTTACAAAAAGCACTTATGAACGTCAAAAAATATACAAAAATATAATAAAAAACAATTAAAAATACTAAACTAAAAATATGAATTTTGATGCTTTGAAAAAAAGCGCTTCAGTGGATTGGCCTGTTGAGAAAGAAGCACCCAAGAAAACTCAACAGTGTAGCCTTTTTTAAAAACAATTACTTAATGTAACAATATATCATAAACACTGAAATAGCTGAGCAATTTAAGACCAAGGATTTTTATCACATAAATATTCGTCAATAGTGTAGTACCCTTTTTTAGAAAGGTGGTTTTTTATTCTAGCTTTAAACATGTGTAAAGGTAACTCGACAATATTTTGCGGTACCTTATTGAAAAACTTTATACATCTTCCTATAAAAGATTTACCTACTTTATGTAGTCTCAAGTCCGGAACAGCAAGTTTGTTTCTATTCCTAGTATTAAAATTGTGTGAGTCACAATTTTTTTTAAAGGTATGATAGTATTTACGGACGTAAATTAAATTTTCATAAATATATTGTGATGCTACAGTCATTATATTTATTTCTTTAAAAAGTTCCTTAAGAGAGTCACGGGGTCTAAGGTTGTAGATAAAACGAATAGCTCTTTTTTGTAGTACAAATATTGTATTAATGTCGGCAGCTGAACCCCACAACAGTAGACCATATGACATGACACTATGAAAATAACTGAAATAAACCAATCTTGCTGTTTCTACATCTGTCAAAAGCCTTATCTTCCTAACAGCATAAGCTGCCGAGCTAAGTCTACCAGCCAGTGATTCAATGTGAGGCCCCCATTGTAACTTTGAATCTAAAGTTATACCAAGAAATGCAGTGGAGTTTACAAGTTCCACTTGATCATTATTCAGAGTTATGTTGGTCTCGACCTGCCTTACATTGGGCATAGTGAATTTTATACATTTAGTTTTTTTTGCATTAAGTAAAAGATTATTAGCAGTAAACCAATGCATTACTTGAGACAGAGCTCTATTTACATCGTCAAAAGTCGCCTTACGTCTGTTAACATTAAAAATCAATGACGTATCATCAGCAAATAGAACTATATCCGAAAGACTTTTACAATAGTAAGGGAGGTCATTTATATATATTAGAAATAATAGAGGGCCTAAAATTGAACCCTGGGGTACTCCCATGCGCAAAAGGGCACCATGCGACTTTGTGCCATTAATACAGACTTTTTGAACTCTTTCAGAGAGGTAAGATTCTACAAGACTCAATGAGCATTCTGATACACCGTAATGTCTCAACTTTAATAAAAGTGTTTTATGGTCGACGCAGTCAAAAGCTTTAGACAAATCGCAAAAAACTCCTATTGCATCATGTTTGTCCTCCCAGGCATCAAAAATATGCTTAATAAGTGCAATCCCAGCATCAGTAGTATTTTTATTTTTTGTGAAGCCAAACTGTTTCTCATGTAATAATTTGTTAACGTTAAAATGTGAAAGCAACTGATTGAATATAATTTTCTCAAATATTTTACTTAATGCAGGTAAAATAGATATGGGCCTAAAGTTAGATGGATCACTTTTATCACCGGATTTAAATAATGGTATTAATTTACTGTATTTCATTAAATTTGGAAAGAGACCTTTATCTACACAAGTATTAAATATCAATGCTAGATGGGGTGCAATACTATCAATAATTACTTTTATGATATGAGTAGAAATACCCCATAGATCTTCTGTTTTTTTAATATTTAATTCCTTGAAAGTTTTGGTTATTGTGTCTGGAGTTATGTGCTTAAAGCTAAAAATTTTTTTGCATTCAGAAACACTAGATGTCAAAAGAGAGCCAGCAATGGAAGAGCTTGAATTTAAAGTGCTGGTTGTTTCAATTGGAATATTGGTAAATAATTTTCAAATACACTAGCTACTTCGAGATCCGCGCTAACAATATTATCGTTAATTTTAATGGAGAAATTATTATCGCGACTCTTATTCTTACATGTTTCTTTGTTAATAATATTCCAAGTGGCTTTAATTTTATTACCAGAACCTATTATTTTGTTACGCAAATAGATCGACTTGGCTGTGTGACAAACTTTTTTAAAAATTTTTGAATAATTTCTAACAAAGGCAATAAATATTGGATCCGAAGATGTAGCTTTCAAGTTATATAAATTAAAAAGTATATTTCTACTTTTATATATGCCTGGTGTCGCCCAATCACAGAATTTGGATTTGAAATTATTTACTTTAATTGATTTTGTTAAGAATATACAATCATAGGTACTTTTGATAACATTAAATAAGTTTTCATATAAACTGTCTATATTTGATACATTATAATGCAATTGAGAAATTTTTTGGTCAACAAGAGCCTTGTATCTATTAATTCGGTTCTTATTTACTGGCCTATAAACAATATCTATATTTTTAGAGACATGACAGTGCTCAAATTGTGCCCACTGTCCACTATGGTCTGATTGTAAGCAATTAATTATTGCTTTTTGAAGTATAATATTTTCACAAAAAATGTTATCTAAGCAGGTAGCTGTAGTAGGAGTAGCTCTTGTAGGCTCAGCGAATTGATAGGTTAAATTAAAAGACTTAAACAAATTAATAAACTGGACAGAGTTATGCGACGATTCTAAAATATTTATGTTGAAATCTCCACATACAATTACCTTCTTGGTTGATTTACAAACCTTTTTTAGAACTTCCTCCATAGTGGTCTCAAATAAGTTATAATCAGAAGATGGAGGTCTATATACACAAACTATAATAAACTGCTCAAGCTCTATACAGGAAAGTTCAATAGTTCGCTCAATAGAGTGTTCAACAATATCTTTGCGTTCTTTAAATTTTAAATTATCTTGTAATAGTATAAGTGATCCACCTCTAATAGCAGACACTCTCATAAACAAACTACCAACTTTATAATTATCTATATTAATATAACAATTATGTTGCCTTATCCAGTGTTCAGTAAGACATAATACATGTACATTTTTATGTTCTAAGAATAACCCTACTTCTAGGTCTTTGCCAGAGAATCCTTGTATGTTCTGATGAACTACATTTAAATAATTGCTAATTGGCTTCTCTGTTGTCAAATGCATAGTCTTAGATATGCAAGAGTTTGCCTCTATTGTCTTATTATCTAATTTAAATGATTTGGAACAAATTCCAAAGTCCTTAAAGTATTTCTAGATATAACTAGATCAATGTTTGAGTTTACATACAAAAATAACTGTTTATATTCAGCTTGCTTTGTCATTTGTGCATTTTTTTATTTACTACAGCTAATCCTGAGGCCTAGGTACCTAATTGGACACTGGGTCCTGATTTTTTTGTTATCTAATCTTTTTTAGTATGTCATATTGTCCCCTGTGGGCAATAAATGTTGTTCTTTCTTTTTGACACTTTTTATTCGTTGTTTTGACAACTAATTGTGATAGAAATTTGCCCACTTATAAAGTGTCAAATCAATGCATTTCCATACATATGCAAAAGTCTATATTCGAAACTAATTTTTCAGCTTGTTAAATATGTCACGTTTGGAAATTAAAGGTGTTGTAGAATGAGTAGAAACAAAACGGATCGAAACGTAATCGTCCGTTTCGGTTAACGGCCATGGCAGGGTCAGCGTACCTCAAACATCGGGGACACATCATTCCGGTGTTTTATAGTATTTTATCAAGGTACCGTTGAAGCGACGTCAGTTTACTGCACACGAATTCTGTGAAACATGAAGATGACACTGTTATTGCTAAGTCGGAAAACATTTGATGAGGTGTAATGGTTGAGAAGTCTACTACTACGTTTTGGTTCGATCCTCGAGCAGTACAAACATCTGTTTGCATGAACATGTCTGTTTGTATTGGTCTCAATGTTTTGTAATGAAATGTATTTCATTTATTTAAAAATTAAAGCACGAGTATCCGCTGTTTGGTACTTACATCACAGACTTGATGCTTAATTTAGTGGTAGACGGCGTCGTGTGAGTTTAAAAAAATAACCCCAAAGCTTGCATAACAAGTTTGTATCCCCTTGAACTTCTAATTTTAGTACCTTTATTTTTGTCGTTTAAAATCGTTTCACATTTCATTCATCGTATGAATGTTAATTAGGTAAATAAGTTTACCGTTCATTCCTCGTCTTTAATAGAAAGGTCGGTTTATCCCTTTGATGTTTGTGAGAAATGATAAATGGTCGTCCAAGATTGTTCGTAGTGTGTAAATTATCTCGGCTATTTTCGTATCGAACAGGTCTTAAAAGGGCGTCAAACAACAGTTTTATGTTACTGAAATCCGGTAGTTAAAGCTAAAAGACACAAAATGGTTTTATGCTTTTAACGTAATGCGTAAGTTAACTAAGATAACAAGTTCAAATATTGAATCTTGGTTATTTGAAAGTCAGTCATAAATATAAGTCATCCAATATTTGACCTTATATATAAAGAAAATCGAAAAATGAAGATTTAGAATGAGTTGTAAGGGAATGGGTAAGTACTTATTTTGGAACCCTAGCCAACCTCATCTGTCCATATATCCTACTGAAAAGTAAACGAGGTGTACTCCTCATTTTAATTACATTAAAGGAGGGCTCCGATTACCAATAGATATTGTAGTTCCAGTTGTTGAGATTTCAATACCATGTAATACTTAGAATGAAAATAGTCAGATTTCCATAAAAAACAAAATGTCTGCTTTCGCGAAATTTAATATCAGCTATACAGTTCACTGCTAGACTAGATCTTCATCAACTTGAGAGAGGCCAAGGAATTATGTCTCATCATCATCATTATCACAGCTAATGCCTTGTTTCTAGTTTGACAGGATGCACTGTGGACTAGGACCTCTCACATTCCATTTAATTATTTACGCGGGTAAAACAAATGCAAATGGAATGCAACATGGAATACACATGTCAAATTTGAGATTCAAACCGCCATATTTATTCAGTGGTACGTTCGGAAATGGTAACATTATTATTAAACATTTGATGCTCGGCCGATAGACGATGAATAAGGCATGATTAATATTAAATACCATTGCCCTGGCAATAGGCTCATGTAATTGAATTGTAAAGGTAGAACTGGTTAGGGTCATTGCTTTTAGTTCCAGACACGAAGGTCACGCGCTGTTAATTAGTCATGCCATGTATAAAGCTTTTATAAAAATAATAAAGCGCGAGGGCCACAATTCGATTATGCTCTTTGAATTAACCGACAGATATCAAATTTCTTTAGACAAGTTTTCATTATTTAATTAATTTCTGATAGTTTCTCTCAATACCGAATGTTGACCATGTCTTTGCTTTAATATTTAATTTACTAGTGCCCCTGTGGCCCAATAAATGTTAAGAGAATTTATTGAATAATTATAAGATTTTAGATTTTCATCTTACGTATTTACAAAAAGATAAATATATATATCAGTTGTTTAGAAGCCGTCATACAATCTTTACACTTCACTTGGGGCTAGATAGCGCTGTGTGAATGTCAGTGGATATTTATTCATAACAAGTATGTACATGCAGCAGTATTACAAATCTTTAGGCGAAGGAAAACACCGTGATGAAACCTGAAAGCCTGCGAAGAGATTTAAAGGTTGTGCATGNCGACTCAGTATCGAGCTACCACCTAGTAAAGCAGGAAACAATAAACATTTCCGTAGTTGGTATGATCATAACTGCAGTTCGTGTTTAGGATGAATTACTTATGTCTAACAATATTCAAGATAACTATTCGAATCACCTAGAGTATGATTTAATTACGCCGCAATAGGACGAGCTGTTACCGCCAGAACTTTCACCGAGTTTACCTAATATCAACTGGGGTAACTGGATTGCGATACGTTTGGTAATATGCTAACTAACGGCGTGCGTTGCTATATTAAACGTGAAGTCAAGAACAGGTTCGTGGTAACAGATAGCGTCGTTTATCATCCTTTGTTCAATGATTGCATTAACACAAAGTACCTTTTTGGATTAATTATATCAAAATTATATTGAACTTAACAGCTTTTTGACAATTAAGTTGTTGGGATGTCGGCTGCTACTCTAGTACCCTCTGCAACTTTTATACAGTGCATCTTAGCAGATGCCCAAGGCTTCGTTTGGTGTTTGGAAGGAGCACAACGTTCTCTCACGTAAGGCCCGAATGGATGGGGGCTGAGATCCTTGGCTAAGATTATTATAAATTTATATTTATAAAGGACGAAGTCTTCATCCATTATATCTTCATAGAACATGATATCTTCAGACTATTAAAAGAAGGTTCGATTTTGAAACGCATTCAATGCACCATTGAATTAAGGCATGGTATATTAGGAAAGCAGTCGGCCTACGATTATAAGGTGCTGACCTCGACCTAATTAGTTTGTTTCGCGGAACTCGAAGATGCAATCATCAATTTACATTCATCGATTGCAAATCCTATTCAAAATTTATGGAGTCCCAATATTGCTTGTTAATGCTCGTTCTATCGAACGAGGATCTAGCTAGCACACAGGTTTATTGCGATATTGCAATGCCTAACTTGGCTTTGACATGTAAATGTAACTCAGTATATAGCCCATTTCGTCCACTTCATACATTGGGCTTCACTTTCAAACACTCGTAGAAAACTTCTAACATATTTGCATACGAGACGAAATTGAATATGCACTAGAAGCTTACCGATCGCAAACAGGGACTACATCTCTCGTACCTGGAAAATGATAAAGGCACTGTTACAAAATGTTAAAATCGAAACGAAGTTCCTCGAACATTGAAATGCACTGGGTAATTTTATGAGTCATAAAATTGTAGACACGATCGATGTAAGCCATGGTTATTCTGAGTCGACCTGGCCTGGCTTGTGTAATGCTATAGCATTATGACGATCAGTTTTAGATTGCATCCTAAACAATATGACCATATTTCCATATACATATACAGTTCCTCTTTACTTCTGCTTCAGTATACATTTATGTTTTTTTAATAAATATGGCAGGCAAGCGAGCATACAGCTCACAGAAAGTGTAACCGCTGTCCATAAACATGATGAAGAAGGTTAAGTTCTAAATATTGGTTTATTAAGATTTTTTTGTTTACGAGTTTGTTCAATAGGTGAACATGTCGCTCTATAACAAAAATACATACATATATTTTAACATTTCGAAAATATCACTAAAAGAAATTATTTATTATCAATGACACTAACAATAAAAACCTTAAAAATAAAATGTAATTACTAAATAAAATAATATAATAACTAAATAAAATAATTAAAAGAACTCCCCTAAGGTAAAGTTCCGATACTGGCAGCGTTACCCCTTTGAATAGCTAAACTAATTCTTTGACCGAGGTAGCTGCCAGATCTCCGGTCTCCAGTGATGTCGACTAATCGTTTGGAAATTTCTTTAATTTTATCAATGCAGATCTTAACAATTTTATATAATTTACAAGCTTCTATTGATGTACGATTAGCCAAAACTGTGTTGCACGAACCGACATATTGTAGACTATGTTTGTTAAGATGATCAGTTTTAGATTGCATCGTAAGTAATATGGATCATAATTTACATTACACCCGCGAGATTTTGACTTTCTGCTTTTATAGATATTTATTTTTTATGTACAGAATTGACCTGTAACGTTTTAATAACTATGCAAAGTTGTGATTCTGAAGCGTATTATAGCCAATAGAAAATACATAGGACCACCTATCCAGCAATATGATCTTGAATGATAATATTATCCCCTGTAAAAATGTCTATGCGTTGCTTAAAATTAACAGAAGAAACAAGGTCCTAGGCAGATCCTTGCAGCATTGTTTGTCTTCATTGGAATGGATATTAGCATTATTGCAAGTTTATATTTAGCTATTGGAATTCTTCTCTATATCGCAAACCTAATTTAATTTCTATAACCTCTAAAAATACTTAGTTTCCTAAGTAATCTAGCTATTAGCAAATATTATCACAATTTGCATGCGGTTTCGTACAATTCGCTATAGCGGTTCACGCCAATTATTAAGTAATTAGAAACGTGCCTATATTACAAATAAAAACTACAAAAGCAAAGTAACCACAATCATATACTACAAAAACAAAGACACCTTTGTCTGTCCAAAGTGAACTGCAACTAGATAAACGCATTGGTTGCACAACGCTACGCTATCAAATTAAAGAACAGTTACTTGCCTATACAGACAGACCAGATGGTCTCACAGTAAATAGCTTTTAAATGAGACAAAAGATTATGCAATCGAGACACCGTTTGAAAGTTCATAAAAATCACAGGGACTAATCATAGTTTAAGGTCAATATTAGATCATATATTCGCCTTCTCTAATGATGGAAAGATATTAAAATGGAAAGTCGTTATTAAACATTTTGTGGGCCAAGCTATGCTATTACATCGTGCCACATGTTACTTTCTAAGGCGTTTTTTATTGACTATAACTAGCTCAATGTTTGAGTTTACATACAAAAATAACTGTTTATATTCTGCTTGCTTTGTCATTTGTGCAATTTTTTATTTACTACAGCTAATCCTGTGGCCTAGGTACCTAATTGGACACTGGGTCCTGATTTTTTTGTTATCTAATCTTTTTTAGTATGTCATATTGTCCCCTGTGGGCAATAAATGTTGTTCTTTCTTTTTTTGGACACTTTTTATTCGTTGTTTTGACAACTAATTGTGATAGAAATTTGCCCACTTATAAAGTGTCAAATCAATGCATTTCCATACATATGCAAAAGTCTAAATTCGAAACTAATTTTTCAGCTTGTTAAATATGTCACGTTTGGAAATTAAAGGTGTTGTAGAATGAGTAGAAACAAAACGGATCGAAACGTAATCGTCCGTTTCGGTTAACGGCCATGGCAGGGTCAGCGTACCTCAAACATCGGGGACACATCATTCCGGTGTTTTATAGTGTTTTATCAAGGTACCGTTGAAGCGACGTCAGTTTTACTCGACACGAATTCTGTGAAACATGAAGATGACACTGTTATTGCTAAGTCGGAAAACATTTGATGAGGTGTAATGGTTGAGAAGTCTACTACTACGTTTTGGTTCGATGCTCGAGCAGTACAAACATCTGTTTGCATGAACATGTCTGTTTGTATTGGTCTCAATGTTTTGTAATAAAATGTGTTTCGTTTATTTAAAAATTAAAGCATGAGTATCCGCTGTTTGGTACTGAACTACTACTATATCACAGACTTGATGCTTAATTTAGTGGTAGACGGCGTCGTGTGAGTTTAAAAAAATAACCCCAAAGCTTGCATAACAAGTTTGTATCCCCTTGAACTTCTAATTTTAGTACCTTTATTTTTGTCGTTTAAAATCGTTTCACATTTCATTCATCGTATGAATGTTAATTAGGTAAATAAGTTTACCGTTCATTCCTCGTCTTTAATAGAAAGGTCGGTTTATCCCTTTGATGTTTGTGAGAAATGATAAATGGTCGTCCAAGATTGTTCGTAGTGTGTAAATTATCTCGGCTATTTTCGTATCGAACAGGTCTTAAAAGGGCGTCAAACAACAGTTTTATGTTACTGAAATCCGGTAGTTAAAGCTAAAAGACACAAAATGGTTTTATGCTTTTAACGTAATGCGTAAGTTAACTAAGATAACAAGTTCAAATATTGAATCTTGGTTATTTGAAAGTCAGTCATAAATATAAGTCATCCAATATTTGACCTTATATATAAAGAAAATCGAAAAATGAAGATTTAGAATGAGTTGTAAGGGAATGGGTAAGTACTTATTTTGGAACCCTAGCCAACCTCATCTGTCCATATATCCTACTGAAAAGTAAACGAGGTGTACTCCCTCATTTTTAATTACATTAAAGGAGGGCTCCGATTACCAATAGATATTGTAGTTCCAGTTGTTGAGATTTCAATACCATGTAATACTTAGAATGAAAATAGTCAGATTTCCATAAAAAACAAAATGTCTGCTTTCGCGAAATTTAATATCAGCTATACAGTTCACTGCTAGACTAGATCTTCATCAACTTGAGAGAGGCCAAGGAATTATGTCTCATCATCATCATTATCACAGCTAATGCCTTGTTTCTAGTTTGACAGGATGCACTGTGGACTAGGACCTCTCACATCCCATTTAATTATTTACGCGGGTAAAACAAATGCAAATGGAATGCAACATGGAATACACATGTCAAATTTGAGATTCAAACCGCCATATTTATTCAGTGGTACGTTCGGAAATGGTAACATTATTATTAAACATTTGATGCTCGGCCGATAGACGATGAATAAGGCATGATTAATATTAAATACCATTGCCCTGGCAATAGGCTCATGTAATTGAATTGTAAAGGTAGAACTGGTTAGGGTCATTGCTTTTAGTTCCAGACACGAAGGTCACGCGCTGTTAATTAGTCATGCCATGTATAAAGCTTTTATAAAAATAATAAAGCGCGAGGGCCACAATTCGATTATGCTCTTTGAATTAACCGACAGATATCAAATTTCTTTAGACAAGTTTTCATTATTTAATTAATTTCTGATAGTTTCTCTCAATACCGAATGTTGACCATGTCTTTGCTTTAATATTTAATTTACTAGTGCCCCTGTGGCCCAATAAATGTTAAGAGAATTTATTGAATAATTATAAGATTTTAGATTTTCATCTTACGTATTTACAAAAAGATAAATATATATATCAGTTGTTTAGAAGCCGTCATACAATCTTTACACTTCACTTGGGGCTAGATAGCGCTGTGTGAATGTCAGTGGATATTTATTCATAACAAGTATGTACATGCAGCAGTATTACAAATCTTTAGGCGAAGGAAAACACCGTGATGAAACCTGAAAGCCTGCGAAGAGATTTAAAGGTTGTGCATGAAATCGGCCAATTCGCACTGGGCCCACGTGGACGTCTAAGGATTATTACACCCTTTACGGGAAGGCCCCTTGGTAGGAACGTTTAATGAGCTGATGATGATTACAGCTTTATACGTGCAGCAGTATCAACTATGGATTGTCCATCATTCTCTCTGCTTCAGTAATAAAAGGGTTCATATCACGACTCAAAATATCCTAGTCTCTAGGGTATTAATAAGCAAATCGAATATTCAGTTGAATTTCCATACAATATGTTATTCATTTTAAAAATAATATCGTATTGATTTTACATGAAACATGGCAACCACCATCGCATTTTAATAACATTTAACTTAACAATTCAAAAGTTTACATACGAACCTATTTCGGAAATGAATTAAGTAGGTCTTAGGAATTAAAAAATAAATGACAGAATCATACATAATGTAGCCACCTTAATTTTTAAAAATTCTAGAATGCCTTAACGACAAGTTTCCATACTACAACTATACTGATTAAAATCGCTTTAACTTAAAATGTTCCAACTTGAATGGAATAGCAAAATTACTGTGATTTTGACATTGATAGCATTGCGTATCATAACTGTATCTAAATGATATTAACCTCCGTCTGAATCGTAGCTCCATACAAAGTTTTGGATTCAAGGACTACTTATAATTAAGAGATTTACTTTAAACATTAACCTCCATAAGCCTATTCTAGTTAAGATAATTATTCATGAAAACTGGCAAAGCAAATTAGGTGTTGCCATTAAACCTTCAAAATATACTACCGTTTCATTATTAGACAAGTAGTCCGAATAAAAAACATACCTTGTAAACAAAACGTACCTTTTAAATAAAACGAAGCGAATACAATACCAGAAATAGCATTTTATGAGCAATAATCGTAGCCCGCATAGGCGTTTCTATTACATACCCACCTACCATCATCTGATAGTTCCGTATAAACATAAATTTTATGACTCTGCAATGATAGGGCAGATTAACTAATAGCCCAGTGACAAGCTTTAATTGTATTTAATTTAGAAAACGCCTCACAGACTGATCACTTCGCTGGTAACATGTGCTAAACGGGTTAGTTAGTTTCTGATTTGTTCGATGACTGTGTATGGGACTAAAAAGTAGCCGACACGCCTCATGTTTCTCACGAGTAGCATTCACGTCTTTTTGTCGACGCCTGACGCAGCGATGACTCTACAATCTCAAAATCAAAGGCAGGTTTGAATCAGGCTGAGTATTTAACGCGGCTTACGTATAATTGTATCTTGCTTTGCTTAAAGCTCTCTGTGTTTTAATGTTTAATGTTTCCTTTTTAATTGAGACTTAGTTATTATTACCAAGCAAAAAAGGAAATTAAAACAACTTTCATAAGATATCCACTGATTAAGCTAAAGAGGTTTTCAATCAAAAGTTTATATAACTTTTATCCGTATTTTTAAAAGAAATGAAATAGTAAATCATTGTGAAATAACTTCAAGCTTCAAGATCCTTTCATGAATGAAGCTCATAAAGTTGAAACTTCCGTATGCGCGTACATTTATTTACTAGCAAAAAATATGTTTCCTACTTTTAATGCTTTACCAAAAACCACGGCCAAAACCATAATTACGATTTTAAAGAATTCCAACTCATCACTGGCTATGGAAACAAACACCTTATTATATGTATCATCAATGTAATCAGATAAATTATAGTGACTTGCCGTATTGAAGATTATGTTTATACCATGTCAGCGTCAGTTATACTTGCATATCAGTTAACATGACGTCTTCATCATTGTTTGGTCGCCAGTGACCCGCTTTTACCATTGCGACATAGCTAATGATGCAAATTGTACGAGCATTTACTGACAGCAGATCAGTATCGCAAGCCTTGACTTCATCTATGAATGACAAGGCGGCGACATTGAACATGTCAGGTAGGTACCCTTTATTCGTTTATCAAATCTCGTTAAGAAACATACTTTAAAAGGCTTCTATATTAATCCTTATACAAGAAGCAAGCATTTGATTTGACTCATAGGTTCACTTGTTCAGATATATTAGGTACCTCTGACTGGTATAAGTATTCAGAATGAACGATGACGGCTCTATTGTATGATCTAGGCTCTTTAGAATAGCGTTCCAATTCCCGTAATAAGTATTTTTCGCATCTTGTGTATTAGTGTCAAGATTACCTATTCTAACAGCGTGCGGAGGGCCAAGAGTGTTCGTCGAAGCTCCCACAGCGAGTTTCGCAACTGACGTCCCACGTCCGTTCGAGAATGTTTTCGTTACTTACTTGCTTCCAGACGATTTATTCATACGTGTACCGTTAAATTACGAATGAATAAACATAATGTATCAAGATTTAAAGCTATTTCAAAAATACGTACGTAGGAATGTGACTAATTAAAAGGCTACAAGTATACGCTACGTAGAAAATGATATTATCGCGAGTCTTATTTTTTTAACTTTCATATAAATAAAACAAAAGAAATTTTATAAAAACGAAAGCAAGACCAAGCCTCTCAACACGAAATTGATATGAACCACGAACAGGAAATGATGACTAAGATGCGATGCGAGACACTATCTCTTTGTGGGGCGTATCGTCTTGCATGGTTGCACTTCATCATCCGGCACGAATAAACGATTTTATGACAAAATAGCACGTTATCGATACATCTGAATCTTTAATTGCATCTTTGAATGAATTTAATACTTTAATGTGTGTGTGGCAGCAATTATTAAAATTCTATTCTAACCTCCAAAAACATTCACAACTATCATTACGAGCTTATAAATTTTATTTGGAGCTTTTACAATATATATTTTAACCTCGATTATGACATATAAACAAAGAGGTTTTTGGTGTAAGGAAGTTAGGCATCCTCAATAATTTCCTAGTATGAATTACGTTTGTTTAGACTACCAAGCTTTATTATCATTTTGACAAGCTTATTTCTATCGAACAATATGAATGAATTAATTGTGACTTAGGTATAATGATTCTACAGACACAAAAAGTTTTGTATTAAGATTAGTTAAAATAACCTTAGTTGATGGATTTATTTGTACAGATCCCTACCTATAAGAACCGCTACAACAAAAAAACACGTTTGGTACAATGGACAAGGACATTCAGGTGTCTGCTTCCCCGAAGCGGTTGGTGGAAGAGTGCATGGCCCATAAATATTAATGACAAACACCGATTCAATAGCCGAGCTGCAGACAGGTCAGCGGCCTTTGATCCGATTGTTAGATGCACATTTCTCAGCTGTAATTAAAAATGCCTCAACCAGCTAATATGCTGAGGAAGGAATGTAACATGAATAAAACATGGTACGCCATATTCGGAAAAAAATATTTGAATCACGGAGAAGGCGGATTGATCAATCGCAATGTAGACCATATTGGCATATTTACTCGTAGAATAAACATCGTTAACCTAGATCCACTTTGGAGCAAAAGAGTGTTACCGCGGTAGCACTTTCAAATATCATAGTAATTCAATGGTTTGCTAACGTACACAATAATAAAAAATGTTAATCACACAGATCGCTAACAACTAAGCAAAGTATATTTACCATCTGTTTCGGAACAAAAAGTTCAGGATAAATTACCTAGTTTCAAATAGGGAGGATTTTAACATGTTCATGACTATAACTTGATAATATTTTATAACAGGCGCTCTCTACTTAAGACAGATTGTCTTTCTAAAATCATAAAACTTGACACGTTACTTGGATTTATAAAAGAAAGTATCGTGGAATGTATACAACGTTCGTTAGGAAATGTGAACAATTAAAAATGAAGAAAACGTTCGAGCTGAGAACTCGTCGTGACTAACTAATGCATTTCGAGAAGGTATGACTCACAACAGATTTGGATCCTACATCATCGAATTTTAGACAGCTTATGTATCTTAAGATCATACGATTATAAACTTTAATCAATATTAATTTGACGACCCATTTGGTGTAGCGGTTGAGACGTCGGCTACTACGCCAAAGGATTCCATGTTCGATCCCCGCCAGTACAAACATTTGTGTGCATGAACATGTCTGTTTGTTATGGTCTGGGTGTTTTCTATGTATAATATCGCTGTGTGAATGTCAGTGGATATTTATATTTATTATTTTAAAAAAGCAACGATAATAAACTGCAAATTATGTTATTATTATGAAAATATCTTTCCTCTTCGACGCACCTCTTACAAATATGGATTGTGCGATGTACAGTCAAGTGCTGATAACAGTAATGTCGACAGTGACCATAAATCGGACCTTAGTGATTGAATGGGTCAGTGTCCTCTATATTAACTATAAGTGATCGTTCTCTCGCTGGCAATAAAGCGAATTAATGCGATTGTATAATGCGGTTCTGATAAATTTCATCATGACAATAACCAGTTAAGCTAATAAATTCGGTGCACAAAAAATAATTCAGCTTATAAATCGGATACTACAGGTACGTAGATACCTATAGTATTACTATTATGGAGATCTGCCAATCTAGGACCACATTGTATGTAGGCTGAATCTGGCAGAAAATTTGATGGACAAGGACGACAAAAGCCTTGGTACCACAAAATGGCTGTTTTCATTCATAACCTTTGACTGCAACATGCAAATATTTCAGGAACCAAGTCCGTTTTCGTACTTTCTTGGCCATCACATTTTTTCTGCTCATTTTTCTGCCAGTTTCAGCCTCATGTATCACAGGTCTGATCAAGGCGATCCAGCAGTGGATTATACTGATGTTGACTACAACAACTTACTCAGCAATTCAGCACGGCAACGTGACCAGCCTCTTGGGCACCTTTCCACATGATGGCGACCTCAACCAGATATTTTATTTATAGGGAGAACCCTATGAATAAAATATCTTTTTGGATTTATTTACATTTTTAAGCTTTTTGTAAATGTATATACATATTTGAATTATTTAATTTACTAACACAGTAAAAGGTATAATCTTAAATGTTCTTAAATAAACTTATAAGACTCGTTTGGTTATGCCAGTTTAAGTAGGTATGTTACAGTTCAATAGAAAAAAATACTAGGTGGTAGACTCGGCACTGAATCGTCTCGGTAGGTATCACCACAGTGCCAGATATTTTCCCGTAAAATAGAAGTGTTAGGCACTTCTGTGTTTCGGGATAGGGGCACTGCACTGTTTAAGAGACCTAGAATCTGTAGTCTCAGGCGACGGGCGCAGTGCAGTGTTGATGGAAAATAATGACTGCCTACTGTTATTGATTCAACACTGCATCTGTCATGGTCAGGCGTATCACTTATCACCTGGTAAGCAAACTGATCGTCCCTTTCAAATATGTCATAAAAATACTACTACTAAAGAATATCGATTTATGAATGTGTTTTAGTTTTTTCGCCACTGTCTTGTGTTTTAATGAAAGTAGGTTTTATATAACAATGAAATATTATGTATGATATATTGCCGTGATATTTTGTGAGTTAGCATCTTTTATTTTAGTATACCTTGGATAACATTTAGAAATCACGTTCATTTCTACGTCTAAGGCCGTTACGCGATTTTACCCATTGATTTATATATTTAGCTCAATGGTTTTACTTGACCAGGGTTATTCTGATATGATTATATTATTATACCTAAGTTAAATCGAAACCGGCAACTGTTACTAATCGATTAAACAATTAATACAAAACATAACATGCTTTAATAATTACTTAATATGAGCGTGGTTTTAAATTATTTTCACTTCATAGTGTTTAATTAGTAATCACTTCTTTGGAATATTAAATTTAGTTTTCTAATTAATTAAATAAACCATTTATTTTAAAATGTTATACCCCTTAACATTTCGAGCATTTATTTATAAATATTTATAAAAGTAGATAGGTTTCTATTACTATAGGTACCTACATATTGAATGCTTTATTTTTAGGATTACGTAGATACAAGATATATTTCTTTAGCTTTTATATTATTTAACCCTGTATGAATGGTTCACTGTACGTATAAGTACTTTACTGTACATACATTGCACAAAATCTGTGTTTAATCATTTTTTGTGCATAAAACGGTAATAAATTCGTGTTTGAACACGTCAAAACTAGCACAGTCGTGTTGAAACTTGTTTGATGAAGGTCCGAAGGGTAGACCTTACTTCATTATTTACTTTCAACAATAACAAAAAGACTAATAAATCACCGGGACAATTTGCCAATAAAACACTAAATTATTGGCGTTAGTAGGTAAATACTTAGGTACAATAAAAAAATATATGATAATTCTAAGAAAGGACATTCTCATAAATACAATAGAAACCTATCAATCCTTCCGGCTAAGGATAGCATTTAGAACGATGAATAGATAACCGGCAATGGTATTATTTCACAATCCCTACAGAATGTTACCGAGGAACACAGAAAAGCTCGCGTTGGCAACCCCTCTAAAACAGTCTATGGATTTAGCCGTCTCGTTTCCGCACAACGATCTCACCCTATGGAACCGTGGGATAATTAAATATTTATGTTATTACCAGTACAACACAATTTAATAAGAAATGTTTATTTCACGAATTAGGTATTGTTCAAAACGTCAAAAAATGTACATGTCTACAACACACCAAAAGGTTATTTACCTGAACGTTTTTGGAGATCCTAATGCGTCAGTAACATCCCAGAATTTGATCACTGTCTCACGTACTTAGTTAAGATAAACGATAGCGACACCACCAAAATTATATGTACACTTTTTACAGCAAACACGTCAAAAATGAAACGTAGAAACACAACATTAGTTCAATCGGTGTCCAAGTGTCATACAAGGCAGTGAAACAAATGGCACATCATTGAACAATAGGCAGACAAAGCTCGATCACAACAAGCTTTCCGAGGCGAAGGGACGCGCGATACGAACGGTAACCGAGTAGCGACTGCATCAGCGAAGCGAGGAGAGGGGAGAACGCAGCAGGGGGCGCGCGCGTCGGCCGCTAGAGGCGTCGAACCAGCCTTGTGTCACTGTCGTTGATAACGAATGTCTACAAAACTTGACGATTATATATTAGCTACAAGCATAAGTAAGTAAATATGGACCGTAGTCCAGTACTCAAAATTAAAGAATAAAGGGACCGCAAAATAGATTAATTTTAATCGAGAACAATAAGCAGCCGAAACACATGTCTGTTGACAATGCTACTAACAAAAATAAACAATAAAACGAGGGATGTACCTACAAACACTAATAAATCTTGCGAGACATAAAGCCGAGACGGCATCGTTTGTGGACCATATGGGCTTATGTGAAATGTGTGGACAAAGAGCAACTTAAATACAAAAAACACACAAATTATTTAATTGATGAAATACATAAACCAATATCCTTATCGTATTGTGGAACTCATTGTAAACGTCCACTTTAGTAAGAAACGGATTCTTCTCGCTTAAAATAGACAGGTAACGAGCCAAAATAAACTATTCAGTTTTAACGACGAAAGAAATCGGTTTCTTTAATCTTTATTTCATTCAGCCCCATGCTGAGTGATGCCAAAATAAACAAGGCCAGTTTAAAACAATATATGGCCTTGCTGAGTGCAGCTTATTATGCTGAGGATTATAAAAAAAAGTAGCCACTTGAAATTATCAAATTGAAATACAAGTTTGAATTAAATTTCCAATATTTCGACCAGATCAGATTTCGTAATTGGAACAATTTTTTACGTAAGTATAAATTCAGTACACAGGCGTTTGTCTCGACTGAAATAATGTTAAACTACCAAAATACTGATTGTTCCCACTTTAAGTTGATGGCACCACTCAAGCACCGGCATAAGTGTGTTTACTGCTTCAAACTTAATGCACTCAATTAACACCAGTAACAGGAACTGAACTGACGGGAAATAACAATAAAATTGCGTTTCGTAATTAGTCAAATAAGTTCAATAAAATATTTTACTGAACATATATCCTTTATAACAGTACCTTAAGAGATTCAGACGTTATTTAATTAATTCCCATGTAGCATAATTAATTTCATTAATTATGCCCCATTTTTGGGCAGTCTATACTTTATACATTTTATTAAAGTCAATGTTGAGAAATACGTTCTTGAAACTGCAGAATATTTTGTGTGGCATTTAATGATGTTGTAAGACTGTAATATGACCCATTGACTTTCGCTAATTAAATACGTGCATCGTAAAATCAAAGTGTCCGATTTACTTGGCTAGCCAGTAAGGTTTGTTGTGAGCAAATAACATAAGACTGCATTGTAAGTGTTTAAAATTCGTATACATTAGCAGTAAATTTAATAGACAGATATTGAGAATTTCGATAACTAGGAGTAGTAAGTAATTAAAATAAACAGTACCGTAATTATTATACTAATAAACAGTGGCGTGCACTCCATATATGCACATAAACAGTGCATACCCTGTGCGTCGAGACGACCCGGAAAATCACCAACATATATGATTCCCACTTATTCGCCAATTTTTCTCTACAGATTTGAAACCATTGGCGATCTGCTGTCATCAACAGCACTCAATTTGTCATACATGTAAATTATTTATATTATTGTTTTTCTGATTAGTGTCACTTACTTTGCATACCCTACGCATAATCTCTGTGCACGCCACAGCTAATATACTAGTACTTCACCCTAATGCCATACGATTAAAGTCGTTTATAGGTTCTGAGAATAAAAACGCGAAAAGTAACTAAAACAACAAAAATTTCATCCCTTTTTACGAGACAATTTTTAAAGAGAAGAATCGCGAAAGGTCACAAAGCAAAACATTCTGATGACTTGATAGTTTTTTTTATAAATAAGAATATTGAGAAAAGTATTCTAGGAATAATAACAAAATAAACCAAAAGCAATGGCAATGCCAAAAGGGCAAACGCAATCTTAAGGTGTAACAAGGATAAACGGCGTACAACATTGTGCGAAAGTTAAGTATCTCTTACGCCGACAAAGTGAGCCAATAAAAATATAGGACCACGCCCGAGCCGCACAAACGTGCCGATCCGCCCAAGATAGTCCGAATTTGCCATTTGTATTTTTAGGCTACACTCGGTAACAAACATTAGAAGATTTATTGCAATTCTTTGTGCAGGTCCCCGCTCGCCCGTCATTCAGCGAGTATCGATTTCTTGTTTGGCACCGTGTTGACTTTTGCCAGTGTCTTTATGACGGAACTAGTATCAGGTTTCTGTTCCGATACAATTTTTTGGTAATTTATCGGTGTAGGAGGTCTTCGCTATGAAGATAAACGTTGCTGGTGGGAATCATGGCAAGGGCAAATAAGACTTTTATACGTTATCGTTATCTGATTTCCTAAGGAGTTTATGAGTTCAGTGATTGAAATATGTTTTTTATTTGGAAAAACGTGTCGCCTGAGAGGATTCCTTAATCTCGTCTTTTTCTCCTACCTTTTATGAATTTTCATAACGACCGGAACATAGGTATAATAAATCTGTGCTTTTATATCGTACTCGTATTATTATGTGTGTTACAATTTCAAAGGAACACAAGAAAACAAAATTACTTTCGTGGTTCTATACAAATCCACATATAAATAACAGAGACAAGGGTACTAGGTACGCAGCAAAATAACAGAATATTCGCATTAATTATAGCGGAAACCAGTACTTACACTGTAATTGGGTCACTGTTAGACGAGGTAAAGATAATGCGGGGAGATTGTATGCACTTAATGTTAAGATGGTGGGCTCATCATGGAAAATTGCTGGCCTTACGAGACGAAATATTCCCTGACTGCAAGTTTTACTCCTTATTCTTGTAAACGAATTCCTAACAGTATAATAGAGTTTTATACTTTAAACAGTAGTGCTCAAGTTTTTTTATGATTATAGTCAGTTGCGTGCACTGAGATTATGAGTAGGGTATGCAAATTGAGTTACACTAATCCCAAAAACAATAAATATTTTACATTCTTGTCAAATTACGTGCTGTGGTTGACAGCAGATCGCCTATATTTTCGAATCTGTAGAGGAAAATGGGCGAATAAGTGGGAATCATTTAATATGTTGGCGATTTACCGGGTTGTCCGTATTACATAGTATTTAATAAACAAGCATACACATTGAAATCAATTGGTATATGTATTAGGGACCTAACATCTGTCAACTCGAGTAATAAGCGCAGAGCATCGTTGACCCACTATTGCAAAAGTGGATTGACTTCAGCAATCATCAACCGAACCCTCAATAATAATTTTGAATTCCAATCCGCGTTACCTAATTTTCTTCGGGGATACAAGTATCCTATTAGGCAAGTAAGATTGAAGTCCCCACGCTGACGATTTATACTCGCTCATTCAGGAATAGTAATGGCTGTTATCCGTCAGGTAAAATTTTGGTGGGATAAAATGTTCACACTAAGGTTCCATGATAAATAGGCCGAAATACTAAAAACAAAGATTCTAATCCACGTTTTGACGTAAATAGTTAATAATAAACACAAGCACACGTCAAATAGGGTCCCCGTCCCCTTAATAGCGTGTCTACAGCATTCTCTTCAAAAGCAAATGGCAGCAGATGTGGGAGAAGCAATTTGCTTAACGGTCGTGACCGTAACGTGCCGAATTGTAATCCCAAGTATTCTAGTTAAAGTAGAATTTTCGATATTTTACTTTTTCCCATAAACTTCCGAATATTGTTATAAAAAAGCAAGTCACCGCATTATGTTCAATTCTATCTTTTGACTATTGACTTTATTAACGTAATTTATCTTTATGTACATTCTTTCTTCTTCTTTTCATCAACCTATCGGAGTCCACTATTGCACAAGGGTCTTTCCTATACATATCTACTATTTGTATCAGTGCCATTTATATGTAAATCGTAGGTTACCTAGCTTGAAGACCAGCTAGATGTTTATTACATAAATGATATTTTCTTTAAAAATACTTGAGGAATAACTCATGTCTAATGAGGCACATTCATTCTCCTCTTCAGTCCAAGTTAAATCTAGTTGTATTGTACCTAAGTGTGGAAATAAAATAGTTTGTTGCATAGAGCCCCACTAAGTCAAAGTCAAAACCATTTATTTCAAATTGGGCTTACAAAAAGCACTTATGAACGTCAAAAAATATACAAAAATATAATAAAACACAATTAAATACTAAACTAAAAATATGAGTTTTGATGCTTTGAAAAAAAGCGCTTCAGTGGTTTGGCCTGTTAAGTTAAGATAAATATATTATGTAACAGCCATATATGGCTTTTGTTATGTTCATGTACCTTCACATGTAACTTACTTCTTGCCGTAAGGCATGCCCTTGGAATTGCAGATTTCTTTGAGCGGCGGTAACTCTTAACTAGATACCCTAAATGTTCGAGTACTATTCGGTATTCAGCAACTTTTTGCCGAATAGTACGTATTATTCTATCACCCTATACGGGTAGGCTCATGCCCCTCGGTGGGGACGTTTAATGAACTGATGATGATGATTCTGCAGAATACCAAAGCATGATAAAACAACACATAAAAATTACTTATGATTTGTTTTTTTTTATGTTATTAGTGTACAGGACGGTTTGGTCGTTCACCTGATGGTAAGTGATTCGCCAGACCATGACAGAGTGGCATTAAAGGAAACCAACAACTGATAGACAGTTATTATTCTCCATCAATGCCGCACTACGCCCGTCACCCGAGACAACAGATGTTAGGTCTCTTATACCCGGTAATTTTACTAGCTACAGTGACCTCATTCATATATTCATATTCATTAGATACTAAATTACCTACTTATACTTCAATAAGTAAAATTTATCGTAATGGATACAAATTTACTTTTTGGCATTGGTTGGTATTAAAAGACAATGCTTTCCATAGTTAACGTTACTAGCTTTAGAAAAAATCCCTGATTCACGCTACTCTCGGAATAAAACAAATAGAATGCTGCAATCAGTACGGGCAGTAAATTCAAACTAACAATTTGTTTCCAAAAAACGATATGTATCTCGAAAACGGTGCTTTTAAGAGCAAAAATGACTAAATATCCCAAATTTAGGCGAGTCCAAATTGAATAAAAGCTATAAGTATGTCTGTATGTAGCATTTATGTATCATGTCACTTATAACGTGATATTACGTCACTTAAGGTTTTAAAGGAAATTGATAATAGCCTAAGACCGCTTCGCAAGGAATCCGAATAATTACTGATTTCATGGTCATCCGAATAGAGGAGTGGAAATCTTCGAATCTTTATTTATTAATAGCGTCTCATCTTATATGGTACTAAGCATTAAATCAGTCAATATAATGGTTATTTCTATTTATCGGAAATTACTGCTTTTTTTAAAGACGAAAGTATAGTCATACTTAAGGACAGACTGAAGCCTCCAAAAATATAAATAATTACAAATATCCACTGACATTCACACGGCGCCATCTACCCGCAAACTAAGTATTAAGACTGTAGTAATATAGTAACAAAACAACAGATAAACATACTAATACATTTTTTGTAAATACATACATATTACACATAGAACACACCCAGACCAATACAAACAGACATATTCATGCACACAAATATTCGTACTGCCTGGCGATCGAACCCGGAACCCTTGGTGTACATCTCAACCAATACACCACTCAATATACTAGAGAGCCATGTTTCAGCACAAATGGGTTGGCTCAGCCGGAATGCAACGTCATAGAAAACCAGCGCACTTGACATCTAGTTCTACCGAGTAAATGAGGCTCCCCCGGGGTCTTGAATATCCTTTTTTTTTCGGAATAACTTATCACTGTTGGCCGCAGGTAACCTTCACAGCTTCATCGGACAATTGGCGAGCGCAGATAGCTCTCTCTCGTCAACCTATCGCAGTCCACTGCTGGACATATGTCTCCCCCATTTTGCGCCAGATACCCCGGTTCTCCGGTTTCCAGATGGCTCTCTGTCCAAAAAAATTATCCAACTAGCCTGAGGGTGTCCTAGTTTAAGATGCGTAGATGGACCCCTTTTCCCTCATCAAATTTTCCCCGCTCTCTTTTTAAGAACGGCAACAACGCCCTCGTTGCTTCTCAGAGTCAATCAGGCGGAATGACTGTTCTTTTGTCTACTTACCTGTGATTTAAGAAAATCATTACATCTCCTTCTTACCAAGTCTCCAATAACAATAATTAGGGTATCTGACCTTAATCTGATGCACCAGTTCAATACGAGTTGTCGGGTCACCGGACCTTTGCTTTTCTACAGGAACCACCACGAGCAGTTGAGATTGGCTTGGGTACCAAAAGATTTCTGGGATAATATGTCCAACGTCAAAAATAACTATCCACATACTAAACCATAATTAGAATACTGCACCTGTAAATATAATTAAAACATGAAGAGTTTAAGTAACTACATAATAAATATTAACTAAACAATTCCTTCCTATGAGAATCAACTAAACAAATAAATTAACACAACAGTTAACAAACCTAATTCTAAACTTAGGTTGTTAACTAAGTTTCGGAATAGATACATCTTTGCAATGTGGACCAAACGAAAGTGCGATTAAAATATCTGAAAATGCAACATAAAACAATAAACAGCTGCAGGTTTGAAATTATCTGTATAAGGGACACCTGTAGGGCCTTTTGCTTGGGTACCTAAATATTACCTTATTCTCTCGGCATAGTAGCTATTATACTCATAATAATCTCCGCGGAGCAGGAGTATGAGAGATAAGCAATAAAATTTTTGGAAACTGGAACTGAGGTGACATCTTAATAAGTCCACTAGTAATAAAGTCCAAAATAGGTACATATATGTGTACTATAGAGGACTGTAGCCATTGTAAGTGAGCTGTCTCTTAAGTTTATAACTTTTATCCATAAAATAATGCCGAAGAATTTTCCGAAACCAACTTATCTGAAACAGTTTAAAAATGTTCGCTTCAATTCAAACGAACGACACGTAACAAGAGAAAATAAGTCAATTTAAAATTTCAATAGTTCTTAAACTTTGTCAAGACTACTCAATGTCAATAATATTCAGATAAAAAGGTATATATGTCAGTGAGCAGACGATGGAAAGTGACGGCCTATTGAATCACAGAATGGCATCATGAAGGGCAGACGGTGCACTGAACTCCGAAATCTTCAAAGGCAAACAGTTACGCATTACATTTGTCTAGACGAAATATCTAAAACACAGGTAATCATAAAAAATGCCTATAGACGAGTTAATGTTATTAATCATAAAAGACTAAATTGCTCTTTAAAATTTTTAAGCTCGTAATCAAAGTGACATCGCTCTGTCTTGTTTTAAACATTTACGACGTCTATGATAAACTTACGTCCTCGTTTTATGTTAGTAGAGTTGGTTTTCGCTCTTAGTCTAATATATTTGTAAGCCATGGCGGTCAGTTGGTTATCCTAGTCAGCCTCTCTCTTCTAAAGCAGACTAAATTTCCCGGTCAGGGCAAGTGTACTACGCGAACCGATAGTTTCTTTGCTGTTTATCTTGCGCTCTAGTATAAGAAACAACATAGTTTCGACTTGAAAATACTTACTTTCTGATTGTGTGTATTCCTATACCAGACTACAACCATTTACGCTGGTCCAGTCTAATTTGGCATAAGGTACTACCGATACTTAACTGTTCGTTGTTCAGTAGGATATACGGCACTTTAAATTCTATAAAAAGGTTTAAATTAAATAACATTACCTATAAGTGTAACTTGCAAAGTTGGTTATCGAAACCCCATATAAATACGCATTTTTTATGCTCATGCACGGTTTGGTATACGATAAATAATGGCAATTTTTTTTCTTTACTTGTAACTAATTATGGCATTGCAGTTGAAAGCTTGGCTCATATCATTATATGGCTATTGAGAGATTGAGCCAGCGCTTTTCGAAGCACGAAGGAGCTCGACAGTCGAGATATTATTTTTAGTCTCCTATCCGAAGACTGATCATTGTTATAGTTACTTCCCTGACCTGAAAGTCGACCGTATGCGCTAGTCCCTTTTCCAACGAGCACGGCTTTATTATGATATTTGGCACGGCTTTGGACGAAAAAAAGAAAATTTGCTAACTTATGTTAGATAAATCGCTACAAAATCAATTAAATAAAATATTATGTATCAAGGACTTTAACTGAAGAAATAATCAAAAACTATTCAGTGAGCCAATAAACTGTTGGAGACGACGACGCCCACTAATAGGGTGATCGATACCTTCCGCCCCTCAAATTACTGGGTAATCTCAGACGGTAATTACTCAATTTACCCAAGACAGGAGGTGATACCATCAAAGTGCCGCTTTCAAGATATACTGGGTGCGGACTATAACTCACCTGTGTCGTTCGACTTAATGAAACCTTTGATTTTCAGTATTTAAATATGAATCATGATAATAAGCAGAACAAATTACAGCTTTAATGAAGATACACAATTAGGCTACTTCACATTTCTGTTTACAATTTAAATCTTATCGAATAATCGTGTTAATGAAATGAAATAATTAGACTGAATTCATTATTATCTACTCGATAATTTACCTTAGTGGTAGGTACAAATATGTTTTTAAATTTATGACAAGATAATGAACGGATTTTGAAAAATCAAGATGTAGATAAAGTGAACGCTGTCGTTTAGATTTAATTTTGGTTACAATTTTACTTAAGTGGATCTTAAGTTTGGCATTTTACAGCGCTGGTTAGTTTTTGTTTAAATAATGAGGATATTGCGGCTATAACACAGCAATTTAATGAAGTCAATTTCCATTAAAACATCACACCAGATAAAGCTACGGTTGTGTGAATAAGTTTTATTTTAAATTTTATTCCTTTTACTTTTTAATTAAATTTTAACCACACAGCAGACGGCACATTAAATAAATGACAACTGCCACAGATAATAAACCAATACTTTTCTTCGAAAAAAACAATTACTTACAATCTTTTCGTGTCACTGTTTTCTGTTGAACTGCGAATGGTTATAAAAACTTAGTCTTGAGGTTATTACATATAAATCTAAGTTCAACAAAACTCAGTGATCGACCTAAAGTAACCCAGAGAAGTGCGTGACCCTATGACCCGTCTCTGGAGCCGCCCTTTGGTGTAACCACGCAGACTCTTTATAAATAGTCAGCCGCAATTAAAATATTAATACGATATGAGTCTCAATTATTATTTATCTAAATTTGTAATACACCTAGAAGAGGCTGTAATATTTACGGTGAGTTAAGGTCGACTGTGGTTATATGAATCTGGTCTTTACTCTTGCCATTATATTAAGGATTTCATAGTTATAGTATATTATTATAAATTTCATTATAAGCGTTTCAGGTTTCTATTGAAACCCATTCAATATCTCAATTAAGATTGCGTCAAAATGATGGCACGCCTTGCCATTATAGACTCATGGCTGGTGAAGCGACGACATCGGGAAAGATAATTATACGTGGAGCGGACCCGACCTAAATACTGTCACACGTGAACACGACTATTTCGAGGCGGAAGGTATTTCAGCATAGTGTCGAAATAGCACCTTCGATATTGCTTGGGTAAATAATGCCTGTTTACTGATAAAGTATTTACATACCTTCATCTGAATCTTTAAAGGCTGAAACGTGATATTCGTTTTCCCGTTATAATTAAAAACTACTTTTGCAAAGAACAGGGCAGGCAATGGCAACTGCTTCAAAAAGAAAATGTAAACATTTTTTAATCATACCATAGTACCAGATAGACTGACGACCTGGTTAAGGTGGCAAGTAACAGATAGATGTGAACTGGTAGAGATCGGTTTGCGTGGAAATCATTAGAGGCCTTAAGCAGTGGACATTTCAGGCTGTAATGATGGTGACGATGATGTACTAAACGCAATCCACCTGATTTTATTTGAAAATGAATTCTCTCTTTCTTTTATTTTGGGGATAGGTTGAAATCTATTGATTTCCACAGTAAAGTCTTTTTGCACAAGATATTATAAAAAGTCATGCGTCTTCCCCATTAGGCGACGCTTCCCACGTTATCAGGGCATTGGCCCGAAGGACGTCCTACGTTATGCATGTAAAAGACGGTCTCCATTCTAGAACGATTGATTCCAAAGCCATTGGTCCTGCGACATACGTGAGAGCTTCAACTCGCAGCTCTCCCATCATCTCATTCCATCATCGTTGAGTGACTGAAAAAATTGTGCATCAACTTCGCAGTCATTATGATAATGGAAATACTCATTTCGCTAATTCTAAGAGAGGAGTTTTCACTTGAAATCTACATTTTATAACAACGTAAATAGTTACGTTGGATTCTACAAATTACTAAAAAGACGAACTAATTAAAGTTACGGTATATCATTAACTAAACAGTTTTAAGCTAGACAACAAAGGAGCACGCGGTTTTAAACAAACGCCTAATTAAACTTGGTGCAAAAATGTTACAAGCCAAAAACCCTGAAAATGTAAGCGTATATTTGGGAGGAAACATAAATGGCTATCACGTCCNAAAGTATCATTTGTGTTGAAAATATGGTTAATAAATTTTGCTTGATTCCGCTGAATGTTGAATATTATGATTTGAGATAAACCTGATTTTTATTTACACTTCTATTATATTGCTATTTTGTAATCGAAAGTATTGACGACCCATTTGGTGTTGCGGTTGAGAGGTCGACTGCAACACCTAGGGTTCGGGGTTCGATCCCCGGCAGTACAAACATGTGTGCATAACATCTGTTTACGCACTCTTAACTTGGGGCTAGATGGCGCTGTGTGAATGTCAGTGGATATTTTATTATTAATTATTTAAAGTATGAGTAGTCCGTTTCTAATCAAATTTTGTGAGAAACTAAGTTATCATAATTCCGCCGAATCAGCAAGTAAATGAGGTAGGTAGTGGGCTGGCCCGCACGTCGCAGAACCGCTGGTCTATGGTGCAAACGATTTCTGGATTTAACTGACACAACTATGACCTTTGTACTTACAAGGGAATTTAACCTAGATTGATTTGTTCCGAAAATTTATGGATAAACAATTCATGTTAAGTGTGTATTTTTTATAACAAACAAGTTAAAAGTATTACAATTAATTGGAATCTTTAGCTCCAATAAATTTATGAGATAACTGGTATGAATTAATTAATAGTTACATGTTAGCGGAAAATACGTCTCATACGATGCCTCGAAAAAAAGAAATCGCCACACCTTACCTAATTTGTATTCATCTCCCGTATTCCATATTACATTACGGTTGAAATCGCGTGCAGGCGTCACGATAAGCGATAACAACGTCCAGTCTAACTTGACACGCCGATTTACATATGTCACCCGTTTTTTTAATTGAAGCAGACCATCTTCGGGGGGATGGGAGTGTCTAATTAGGCTGGACGGTTTGTTTGATATTTTGACGCCTGGTGAAACTTAAACAAATTAAATAATAAAGATCTTATTTGTATGCTGGATGCGTGCCTGAACGGAGTTGTCTCGCGTGCTATTGCTGAAGAGGAATTGCGAGGTCTTCTTTTGTTCATAATAATGTGCGACGCATTTGGTTCGAATTACGACATTATCTCTCCAATATACTGAATTAATTGAACTCTTTTGATATTAAACGCATTGTTTGAAGACGTGTGATTATTGTAATGACATACATTTTGAAAGATAATGCAAAGTATAACGTGATTATGTTCTAGGAATGTTTATCTCCTGCATTATTAAAATACCACGATTCCAATAAACGCGTTTCATCATCAGCTCATCAAACGTCCACACCGAGGGGCAGGAGCCTACCCGAATAGTGTTTAGGCCTTGGTCGTCCACGCGGGCCCAGTGCGGGTTGGACAACATAAAACGCGTTTAGTCACCTCTAAAAGCCTACTTATCAACCGTACGTTGATTTCGGTCTAATTCAATGTAATATGCATTCAATTGTATTAATGTCTTAAAACGGACTCGAATTCAGCTAATAGTTAATCATATTGGAATTGCACTAATTTTAACAACAGCTGTGTGTGTTATGATCATTACAAGCCACAAAAATGATAATGGCAAGTTATGGTTAAAACGTAAAACTTGATGGATTAAGTGGTTAATTGCTTTAATAAAAATAAACCGGAAATCGTGTTGTTACAACATTATTACAACATATAAATAAATAATAAGTACAGATAAACATTTTATTTGATCAGCAGTGGAATCACACGGATTTTTCTAACATATACTTATAAACATGTAGGTTTAATACTCGTACGAAGAAAACTAGCCGTATGCCAAAAGGGCTATTTGATAACTCAACAGGGCCGGTCACTATCGACAATATTTGTTATTTTGACACATTCACACACACTTTATCGCTAGACACACATCGCGTTTGCCCGTGAAAGCCTTAAGGGACTTTTTTCCGTACCTTGTTTGGTTTTCTACCAACGTGACAAGTGCATAGGACCTGCTTGTTTGAACAAACATTGGTATCCTTTACCATTTTTGTTGTCTCATATTTTTCGAGTCGTATATCATGTTTCATTCGAACATAGGATTTATTTACTTATTGGATGATCTAAATAAGTTAATTTAAAATATTTATAAATTTAAATCAGTTAACCACATAAATCATAAGTAAAAACCATATAACTGAAAAAAATACAATGCATATTAAAAAAGAAAACGTGTTTTTTCCATAAAAAGTAACTGACAATGGGCGCCATCTTGTTTCTTTAACCTGACTTCAGCAATCTCTAAATATTTGCGTGGTAATTTAATTAGATATTATTACCTTTATCAGATACCTACAGAAGAATGTTCTTGGAGATCGATAGGCCTGCAAAACAGACTTCTATGACATATAGAAGTCATCATACAAATTATTAACTGATTCAGAAGATAATCGTAATCTACGCTAAAAGCGGATTAGGTTTGTCAAGGGTTATGGATTGGTAGGAAATATAATAAGACCTAAATGATACAAAAAAACATAAGTGGGCGAACACCGTATGAGTACGTAAAACTAACGTATTCACTAAAATGAAAAAAAAAAACACGTACTTATTTACCAGTTTATGGTAGGTAGGTTCATTAAAACATTACATTAGTATTGGGTGAGTAAGAATTATTTTTCGTACCTTTGTTTAGACACAAAAGCTTTATGGTAATCAAAAATTTGTTCTTTTATTTAACCTTTTGACCGCCAACGACGCCTTATAGTGCCGGACACAATTGATTTTCTCTTGTGTCTAGATTCCCGGCGTTAAATGCAATCAAATAAATATCCACTGACATTCACACAGCGCCATCTAGCCCCAAGTTAAGCGTGAAGCCTGTATTATGGGCAAGTAAAAACAGATAAACATACTTACCTATATATTTTTTTGTTGTAAATACATAAATAATACATAGTAAACACCCAAACCATTACAAACAGACATGTTCATGCACACAAATGTTTGTACTGCCCGGGGATCCAACCCAGAACCCTTGGTGTGGTAGTCGACGTCTCAACCGCTACACCAAATGGGTCGTTAATGGGTTAAAAAATCCGTTTTGACAATTATAATAATATCAGTCTTCTACTGTGTAACAGCAGAATTCTTGCGCCTTACGTAGGCGATGTGACGTAACATTTTGTAATGTATAAAATTTAATTTAGCGACGCTCTAAGTGATGAGGTAATCACACAGTTCGTGACACAGTTTCACCTATTTTTCACAACAAACTATTATTTGTTTGGATTAACACTTGTTTTCGTGTATTTGAATGTTTGGAACTTGATTTTACCATCAAGCGTTTCAAATATCGAATATAAAATCCGCAACGAGAAAAACTTCTTATTTTAAGGTTTATATTTTCACTTACCTTTAAAATTAAAGTGATAAATAGAAGAGTACTTTTTAACAAAATCTATTACCTATTCTATTCAACCTATCGCAGTCCACTGCTGGACATAGGTCTCCCCCATTTTTTCCCCTATAACCTACAATACCATTATTATAAGCCCTGCCGAACACCATTGGAACGAAATTTAGATATGATGAAACATCAAAGCAATTCCTCTTTAATTAGTCCGAAAAGTTCACGTTTGAAGGGAACATCGTAAAGCTCTAAATTCCCGAGGAAATAAGACTTTCCGACGAACTTGTTCTTATTTACGTAACACTCGACCACAAAGGAAGGCAAATAGAGAAGTAATACGATTTCCAAAGTTATACACGCACCGCAGAGAGAGCGTTCGTGTTTTTTTCTGTGTTTGGACTGTGGATGTACTCGCTAAGCGATGGCGATTTATATTTTGACTATTTTTTTTTATTTCAAAGAGCCTTATTTAGGAAGTAACTTTTTAGACGCCATCGATACATTAAAGTGTGAGAAACAATATATAGCTTATTTTGTTTGAATTTCTGGCGTTCAATGAGTTCCAATCAATATTTACGGTATTGCAAGTCTGGACCTGTATTTAAGGAATTATTATCGCAGTCAATTTCACTTTGGTCTAGTTAAATGGTTAGAAAACAAAAGATATAACATAAAAATTACCTCGCATAAGCATAAAAGGAATATCTCACAAAGAAAATGACAATGAATAATAAAAGAACATATTAAGTAATCTGTAAATAGTGTAGTCCATATGTGAACTGAGTGCTGAGCAAGTGCTAGCATGCACGCTGATGCTTGTGCAATGCGTCGTGCGCAGGCGCAGCGGCTGAGTGGCATCGAGTCAACACGCTCTCGATCCCCGATCGTGTTTACCGACCCTCAGGGATTAATGCGCACCGCAAATATTTATCTAAACGTCTGCGGATTGACAGATCCACCGTCAACTGTTTGTTGGCTTTACCCCCACAAACGAGACCCATCGCCTTAAGTGGCGTTCGGGTATTTATATATTTTTTTCGCCATTGTCCCTCAAGACCTTATCACGTGTAAACGCTGCAGCTTTTTGTGGGACTACTTCATTTTTTGTCTCGTTTCCACAGGGGCATCGCCAAAGCGGGAGAGCCAAATAACTTGGCGCCTCTATCGCCTGGTGTTTTGTACATGGACCCTGCGGTGCACGCCACCCTGAGGAGGAAGCAACGGAGGCTAGCGAGGGAAAACCCTGGAGTGCTCGCCGCCGTTGCAAAGGGCGCCAACATGGCCGTTGCCGAGTGTCAGCATCAGTTCAAGCATAGAAGGTGGAACTGTTCAACACGCAACTTTTTGAGAGGGAAGAACCTATTTGGCAAGATAGTCGACAGAGGTATGTACATTATTAGATTTTTGTAATGAACACATTTGATAGCGGACGACGACCTTTGTTATACAATAAACTAAGCATGCTCAATCGTAATCAAAAAGTATCTGCGGTAAAAGTCTGCACATCGTGTTAGTTGGGCAGAATAAGAATGGAATGATCGTGCTTTTGATTTTGTACTCTTTTAAGGACGCCTTAAGGTTATTATCAATAAATAATTTTATGTCATAAATATTACAATACAACAAACGTTGACTACGTATGTGTCAAGCGGCTCGGACAATGTTTGGTTGATATTTCTTCGTGATTATGCATCTACTTAATTAATTGTTTATCTTAGGCGACGGCCTAATACGCCTAATACGTTGACCACGATTGTCGCCAAATCGCACCGCAAAAAACGTAAACAATGAACGCAGTTTAAAAGCAATTTTTATGACCACGCGTCAGTGTTGATTCGACGCCGCGAGACAATAAGAGCTAAAAGTTAAAAAACGTCGTAAGTCGATAAGCCGAAAAGACCCTTCTAAAATACTAAGGAAACAGATTAAGGGCTATTGAGATGTATAAGCGATGTGTTAAAAAACTGCAATCAAACTCGTCCTCGAGAGTACAGTTTAACCCTGCAAAAGCTGTGTACAAAAAAGGTTTATGTTTTTTACGAGCTCCTAATTCCAGTTACAAAGAGTGGCTACAAATTAAGTGATATCTTTAGTTGGCAACCCTTTTAAAAGATTTTATCTGTATTCAACGGGAGGGTAGCGAGTCGGGGGCACATATAAAGGGCTCATCAAGATAAAACATCCTGGATCAATTACATGCGACCGAATGACGTTTGAGTTCCCGTTCCTCTATTTTTATTTTCGTATTGATTGTGTTCCTTTTTTAAATTCTCCTTTTGAATTCTTCATTGGATTTTGTTTATTAATTGAAATAAGTGCGTTTATGATGTCGATATAAAAATATATAAATATTTGTTTAATGCCATTCTTTTTTGCGGAGATCCTAATCTGGTTTAGATTCCGCTTCGTTGCTTTCCGTAAGAGCGAGAAACATGTTTTATTCCATAAACACCAGTTAGTAATCACAGGGATCCATTTATATGACTTGAATGGACGTAGATTGTTATCAATAGATAAAATCAGCTAATGGATCCCCTCACAATACTGGTTACACAACTAAATGCAATAGATCAAAGATATTACTGCGCAAATGTTTTTACAGTAGAAATAGTACATCACATTTTTGCACTGATTTCGTTTCTATATTTGTTTTTGATTTGGTCGTGTAACATAAGAATCAATGTTATAGGGATTGCCAATTATATAAATTCGTATATTAAAACATGACTTTAATGGCCATATATTTAGAGTTGACAATGGCCTGTTTGATTCGCCTTCGGTGCTTGTAGTTTCGTTCGGAATTGTCCTATCTCCGGTGTCCGATTTCGATTCTTTGTGCGCGATATGCCTTATTATGAACTCGCGAACATCTGGTGTTTACGAAGTGCTTTATTCGTGTTATGGCAAAAACAGCTTGGCTAATCCAATTATGCTATTTTTTGTAGTAAAAACACATTTTTGTTTGCTATTTTCATTGGTGTTTGCTATTTTGTCGAATTTTTGACAATCAGAAAGAACAAGTCATAAGTCATATTGCGTAATGTTATTGAAACATTTGACAGATTAATTACCTCTTATCAATTAGGCGAGTATTCATTTAAAAACCTCTTTATACATATATTTTTTAAAAGAATGGAATAGCGAATAACCGCCAGTACCCGTTAATACAATACATCCAGCATCTTCAATTTTAATCGAAGACCGTTCCAAATTCAAAAACAGAATGCAATATCAATAAAAGTGTACAACAAAATGCTCTCCATAGATCTGAATTCGGCCGCATTAGGGGGTTATCTTGAAAATTAAGAGCGCTCGCTGCGATATCTAAAGCTAATTCGATCTCATTTCGAATTCGGGCCGATACTGAGACGAACGATCGAACCGGTCCGGTTATTGACCCCGGGTTTAGTGTGCTAATGAAATGTGCAAACGCACCGGGAAGATGTTTCTATTAGTCGATGCACTTCGAACTTTTAGTGGGTATGATGCGTACACACATGTCACTTTTTTGACTTGAAAGTATTTTTTATTATCGTCATATGGACTGTATCAGTCCTCTGCTGGACCAATCCTGCCTCAAGCTTCAAAGGGTTTGGATTACCATTTTATCTTGGCTAAGCAGCTGGTTGTGCGTGGCTGCGTAGTCTTTGTACGATGTCTACAGGTTCGACCACGTTTAAGCTGGCAATAGCCCAAAAAGTCTTCTATAGTATCCATTGAAAGTAATCGGGTTAAAGACATATTAAGAATATAAGAATCTATTTTTTTACAATGGCTTGTATTAAACTACTACTATAAAAGTCCAATCCGCACTGGCCCGCGTGGACGACTAAGGCCTAATCACCCTATACGGGTAGGCTCGTGCCTCTCGGTGGGACGTTCAATGAGCTGATGATGATGATGATATAAAAGTAAAACATGGTTGTACTATAATTGCCCGTCATTCTTGTAGTATATTTTTTTCACAAAGGTAATATTGTTAAGTCATGCATTTAAATAAATACATCTTCCATAATTCAGGGCTGTTTATTACCAAATCGACATAGATACTTCCAATTTACGAAGTGCTAAAGCGATATATTCTAATTACAGCTTCGCTAGTCGCAATAAAACGCTTAACCTCATAAAGTATTCATGGAAACAAATTGCAATTAGATTTATATGTTTACACAACATTTATATTTATTGTAAACGAAAAAAATGAGATCGAGTCGACACCGGGCCGAGCCGCCCGCGGCGCATGCGCGACCGTTAAATCAAAGAATTATTTACCAAACGTAGCAAGTTCCAACTTATTTATGTCCTCTAAAATAAAACATGTTACTGGGACAGAACCAATTATACTCACAAAACCCAATAAACGACAACATAAACACTAATTATTCCACTTTAATATCTGTACCAACATGTAATTAGTTGAACGTAAAAAAAGCCAACAGCCCAACCCGCTCACAGCAAAACGCCTAGAGCAAAATTAAATTGTGATATTTAATCGAACATAACAAACTATAAAAGCTAAGTACCATTTTTCTAAATTAAAACTCAGATATAGCACGAGCACGGCCGGGACCACACTCATATAATTCCACATGATAAAAAGAGCAAGGCGATTGCGAAATTTATGTTATATGCGCGTGCATTTAGAGCATATTACTTTATTAAGGGCAGGCGAGCCGGGGCGGCCGCATCACGCACCGGCCCCGACGCAAATATCTACAATAAACTTTTTAATACATTGCAATTACGCTCGTTTGATAAACGCATAAAAAGTGGCATTCGATCGCGGCGGGCGCTCATCACCGAGCAGCAAAAAGTGGCAAATACGATTCAAACGCACTGTCCGGGTTAGTTGATCAAAATTTAAAATTGTGAATGCGTCCGTCCATAATTACAACCGGTCGCACAAAGCCCCCCCGGATGGGACACGAATAATTACTAATTTACACGTTGACACGCCATTGAGGCGACGGACACGACGTCTTCATCTCATTGTGGTGTAAACCTCAAGGATCGTATTAACACAAATGATGACAACGGCACAATGGCCTTTATCCGACGCGCTATTGTCGACCCGAGAATAGAAAAATATGGCTGGAGGTCCCGCGGCGTGGATGCCTCCTGCGGCGAGCAAGCTCTCAACTCCACGGAAGCCACATTTACACCTAACATAGCTCCTAATAGCAGGTAACTCGGCCAATAAAGACCGACCTTTTTTCAAATATTTCCTGTTTTGGTGTGTAAGCCCCCGAGATTCCATCTCCGTGGGTGGATAAAACGTATAAAACGATCGACACCAAAAATAAAACGGGTATAAAATGCCCTCGACGAAATATTTAATACTCAATTAGATAAGCGTTTTGGGCTCTGCGGCGATCGAATTGTTTCGAGATAACGCGCATTTTGTGAAGCTGCAATGCGACGATTAAATTTTGATATAGCTTCGGTGACAGCGCAAGCTCACTGTTTTTTGCGTTTTATTGTTTATGGACAGCTCACTTAAAACGAAATTATTTGCGGTGTTTTTGTTAAGTTTGAAAACAAATGTCTTTGTCCATTGTGTGAATGGACGTCGCGGTGGATGGTAGCGGTGGTAGCTGGATCCTTTTGCCTCACAATGACTGATATACGACCGACGTAATTTCGAATTGTCGCATCGACTCTCGGGAGTCCGTCTCAATGTGAAATTATCACCCATACACAGCATAACGAAAATGAATTATTGCATTTTATTGCCTGTTCACTGTGCACTTTCAGACTAAAAATTGCCTGTGCCATTCTGTTTCTGTCTCAATAGCCGAGGTAATTTGCTTTACATTACCATTTCTCCCGTGTAGTGTTGCCCGAGCTATTTTGTGAAGCGAATTATAGTGATTCGTTTTAGATGAGATAAAATGTCATTAAGTCTTTGTAAAAGTCAATTTTAATACAAATACGCGTTGAATGCGTTCATCACGGCGAATAAAGGCGCGAACAAGCGATTTCTAAACCAGCCAAACATCTTATTAAAAACGAGTGATTTATTGCTGTTTAGAGTAATTACGTCTCATCAAATTTGAATAATGTGAGACGTCATAAATAAGGTACGACGCGCGAAACCGTCATAAGTCAATCCTTCAAATTAATCTTGTGGAAACGCCTCGCGTGATGGCTTAATGCGGACAAGAACATATTTAATTAGTGCATTAATTTTGAATTATTTAATGGTGTGCCCGTGGGGCCAGGTGTTCGTCAAATGTCAACAGTGATTAAGTTTTATTTGAGGGCTCGACCCGCTCGGATTTACGAGTGTTTGACTTTTATAAATTTCTCAAAGCGTCGCCTTAACTGGCAATCCGCAGCGTTGGAATTATCGCTAGCACTCGCGATGTAAACCCACTCCGATGCCATTCATTATCTGCACAGATAATCCTCGGACAGCACTTTATTATCAGTTATAATAATAATTTACTTTTATAGACCCTCATTACTCATGTTTGTTCTTATTTGACTGCGATTTGATGGGGCGAAATAACCCTAATAAAATAATACCTTAATAACGGGTATTTTATGGGAGCAGTTTGTGCGACTGTGATGCTAATCGCTGTTGCATTTTATTTTGAAGCCAGACGTTGTTTAGGCACATAATTAGGTTCGCGGGAAATTTACATTTTATTAATGCCGTGACTAATCGGATAAGGCCTCTTACATCTGTCATAATTTTTCTACGTCGCGATTGAGTCGCGAAATGCGACAAGCGTCTTTGTTTGCGAACCGAGTGTCTCGGGTGAAATAAATTATACAATAATTTATACTAAAAAAGTTTATTCACCGCACAACAAGGAATCACTACCTATTACTAAACAAGTCGGACCTCCGATGAATCATCGATAGACGAGACAAGAACTTCTCACCAGACCGATTAAAAATTATTTCCAGTCGTCGTTTAGGCTCGTAATTGGGCGTATAGTTGCGTTCCGTTAGATATTCGGCGCGATAATGTAAAAGTAGCGAAATAAAAATCTCAGCAGGCCCTCATTCACATCTGTCGGCGCAGGCGAACAGATGCGTCTACGCGTTATGAAGATGTGTGTTGAAACGCAGCACGTGGTAGGAGCCACCTGGCCCGGCGCCCCGCGGACCGGACCTCCGCCGTACCCTGGCCCCTACCACGAAACCGCACCGTCGTTACTTCTTTGATTAAACATCGTTTCCCATTCGCAAATCAAACACCACAGCGGATTAGCCGATAGCTATTATTTTACGAGCGTTATTTACGTGTGCCATATTTAATTGGCCCGCACCTATTAGTCTTGGTGGATGCGAGTGAACGTTTCCAAGTCATTACAGAAGATAAATGCACGACTCAGCGAGTCGTATTCGTATCTGTGCCTTGAATTAATTTCGTCCAAGCATTGAATGATGGCGAAATTGACATTAAAATTCCCGGTCGAACGTCTCAAGTAATTGCTGAATAAAATACTTTTGTATAACATCAAAAAGGGAAGCACAAAAAGCGAAGGCCCGAGTCCGCTGCAGAGTGCGCTCACAGTAATTTATATCGGTGTACGATGACAACTCAATAAAAAAATGATTCCATTTGCTTATTGATCCTTAATAAAGCCCTCGCGGATCTGTTCCACATATTATTATTATAAATAACAACAAATACGCGTTTCATAATGCTTTTTTTTTTTTTATTTCGATTGGATTTTCTTCAAGGTGGCAGCAGGCCACCAAGGCGGCGTAAACAGTAAACAACATTTGGTGACAAGCCGCCTACACGTAGATTAGACCTTTTTAATTGCTTTTATTTTTGTAAAGCCATTTAGCGATCGCTATCGAAGACAGTTTTACTGCCTTTAAGGAATTTCTTCATAACCTTGACGCCAAGAGCCTTTAATGAGATGGGCTTACGCCAACAATAGCTAGTTATTAATACGCATTACGCCGTAAAATTACAATGTCTACGCACGTGAATTAATAACGAGATAATGTACACGACAATCGGGGAGTTTATATGCATTTTTTAACAGACTCAGACTGAGCTGGGTTCATTATTCACTTTATCCTTTAATAATATCGTCTCGCGTAGACAAAGCGCTGTACGGTTTAATCGATAAAAGTACGAGAGGCTATTAAATCGATATTAGAGAGAGAATTCGACGCGCGCCGTACCACTTGTAATGATCAAATTTATAATCTCTCGGGTAGGTAAGAGGCACTTCTTTTATTTTGAATCGTCGAGATATACCCTCTCTCTTTTAATTGTATTTTATGAGTATTTGATTCTAATGCCGGGCCATTAATTATTTATAGTATTCGATACGGGATGAGAGCATCGATTTATGTATTCGTCCGAGATGAATGAATGCAATACAATGATTGGTTTGTGATCGAACCTTTTGTTGTGTGAATATTGAAGTCGGGGAATCCATTCGAAATATGAATTTAACTTTGATATAATCTGTGAAATTATTCCGCCAACTGAGATATGGAAACAAAAGAAAATAAATTTTGCTGGCTTCATCAATTTAATAAAATGGGGTTCCTTACATAAATTAGTATGGTTGGTTATCCCAAATATTTCGCGTATCGTAATGCCTTGAATATATGAAATGATGTTGGAATTTTTTGTCGCGGTACCCTAAGCAATCATAAAGTTTGATTAAAATAAGGACCCCTTTATTTTGGGACGAATTAATTATTGAAATACTTGGCATAACTTTGTGATATATATGTTTTTGAGTAACGACATTGTGAACCTTGTACGCGGTCCCTTGTGTAATTAAAAAAAAAGAGGAATAAATTCACCATTTCTCTATAGTTATTAGAGTCTTGATTTACAGTCATATTATGACTAAAAACCATGATAATTATAATGCTGAGATACATAATGATAAGATACTTAACGACGCAATTATTGGAAAAAAAAACCAATATTATAAGCAATATTTCTATTTATATCGCTTGCAAGTTGATCACAACTTGCCGAGCTGGCGTAGTACATGTACCCATAACAAATGACGTCTACCTCAAAGGTAGAAGCCGTGATTAAATACCAAAACCTAAACCCTGACACCGAAAACTCTTACGTTTTATTATAATTTCCTCTATTTTCTCTTTTTCATAAACAATAAATAACAATGTGTAAATTTTCACAGGATGTCGCGAGACAGCGTTTATATACGCGATCACTAGTGCCGGGGTGACCCATGCAGTGTCGCGCGCATGCGCAGAAGGTTCCATCGAGTCGTGCACCTGCGACTACTCGCACGTAGACCGCGCCCCCCACAGGACGAGGGCCGCGACCGCTGCCAACGTCAGGGTCTGGAAGTGGGGCGGATGCAGCGACAACATCGGTTTCGGCTTCCACTTCAGCAGAGAGTTCGTCGATACCGGCGAAAGGGGGAAGACTTTGAGGGAGAAGATGAACTTGCATAACAATGAAGCTGGAAGAGCGGTAAGCATCATAATTTTGTGGACTTGGTTAGTAGGTGGTCTTTAAATAGACCCCCAACAAACTTACAAAATGGCGTTCAAAAACTGTAGCCAGTAACACTCGCGCTATGAAGACAAATTTCACGACACCTCGTATGTTAATCATTAAAATCCGTCAATCCGTTTGGGTTGCAGCAGGGAACATAGAAATCTACATGCATACAAACATACACTTGTTAACATACCTAACCCTTCTGCGGCAATCAGGTGAAAAATCCAAATTCCGCCGTCTCTCTCTTTATAGCGGCAACATACTTATTGATTCTTAGTGTACTTGGGTATCAGTATTATCTAACATCCAGTTTACCATCTGCTTGTTTGCCAACACCTGATATAAAATTATAAGTTGAATAGTTGAATTATAAACAAATACCAGACCGACATAATGATAGACATTATGTCGGTCTGGTATTTGTTTATAATTATACTACAGATATATCTGGGAATGACTAAGGGGCATCCAGGATGAACAGTGGCTCCATATTTTATAAACAGTTCTCCATAGCCCTCCTATGGGCGTCGACACAATCCATCAATACCACTTATCCAATCGCCACTTCAGTAGCGTTATAAACATCCATTAAACGGAACGCCATTGTCAACGACGTGTTTACATTACCATTACGGGTGACGATCGATCAGCCACTTGACATGTCGCTAAGTGTAATATTAATTATGCGTCCGGGCGGCGCGTCCCATAGCGAGGCACCATTCGTCGCGCTCGCGCATCTCCCTCCCACCGCAATACACATTTGCATACCCACCGGCCGATCCTCACCAAAAACCCATCAAAAAGGAACAGGCGCCGCAACCCACCCAGACGAGTCATTAAGCGGCCCGCTTAATTCCTGTCACGCCAGACGCACTGGGTGTCCACCTGATGAATATTCACCACATTCCACCGATTGTTTAACACATATTTGGACACTAGCCTGTATAATATAACCACCTATCTACATGGAATGAATAAATACACGCGCACGTTCTACGAAGCGCCTGCGCTCGAATAGGAAAATATTTACTGTCTCCAATCCTCGCGTCATTTATCTACCTTCTAAGAATGATGAATGTCCCTAGAGCATGATTTATGATCGGGCCACGCGCGGTGACGAGCGGCGACCACCTCTTCACGATTTGTAACAATTTGCTCGATCGTGAGATGCGATCGATGGAGTGCGCTTAAAAAATCATCGATCACCCGTATCGGCGCTTATCGGTGGAATTTAGAGATATTTGGACATCATTATAGGCCGTTTATAGGAGGTTGATTCTAATAAATTGTGTTGTTGTACAGCACGTGCAGTCGGAGATGCGGCAGGAGTGCAAGTGCCACGGCATGTCCGGCTCGTGCACGGTGAAGACTTGCTGGATGCGGCTGCCGAGCTTCCGCGCTGTGGGCGACGCGTTGAAGGACCGCTTCGACGGCGCGTCGCGGGTCATGATGCCGAACACCGACCTGGAGGCGCCTGCGCAGCGGAACGACGCGGCGCCGCACAGGGTGCCCCGCCGCGACCGCTACCGCTTCCAGCTGCGGCCGCACAACCCCGACCACAAGTCCCCGGGCTCCAAGGACCTCGTGTACCTCGACTCGTCGCCGGGGTTCTGCGAGAAGAACCCGCGGCTCGGCATCCCCGGCACGCACGGGCGCGCCTGCAACGACACCAGCATCGGCGTCGACGGCTGCGACCTCATGTGCTGCGGCCGCGGCTACCGGACTGAGACCATGTTTGTGGTGGAACGGTGCAACTGCACCTTCCACTGGTGTTGCGAGGTCAAATGCAAAGTTTGTCGCACGGAAAAAGTGGTTCACACGTGTTTATAGGCGGACGGACGCTAATGACTTTAGCACCTGTGATCGAAATCGCGCTGTGGACGCTGTGATGTGGCTCGGACTCGCGAGTGGCCCGTTCGGTACCCGAGGGCAGATAACGGACCTTGTATATAATTGCTTCACTTTTTCAACTATCGAAGACGTCGAAATCGTATTTCATGTTGACTTATGTAAATAGTTCTTTACGCTGTATTTCTTCTACAATATAAGTACATAAATGATCCGGCGTGAAATTAAAATAAGCTACTCGTTCGTTTAATTTATTTGGCTATTAAGTGCGAACATGTGATCTAGCAACGTTGTATTTTTTTATGGACACTGTCGTTCGGAAATTAATGAGACCAGTTTAACGGCGATTTATTTTTGTCAAGTTGTCATCCCTCGTTTAAACGAAATTGGATTTGTTGGTTTCCTTACGCGGTGAGCTGTGTAATTTATTTATTTTAGTATCGTTTATATGTGTTGATCGATACACCCGAGGGAGGCAGGCGCCTCCGACAAGGCTTTAATTGGTATTGCCTAATAATATCACATTCAAAGTCAATATGGCGCAGTTTGCTCGGACCTTTCAATTTATTTCACATAAACTATTTTATAGACGTCCGCATCGGGTGCATCGTAACATAACTGTTTTCAGTTGCAAGAGCGAAATTATCTTGTAATTATAATTTCATATTAAATTCAAATTAAGCCGGTTAATGGAATATGTGGCTTAATAGCATTTGAATAAAGTGACTTCCTGGTGTCCGCTGAGCGCGACTGGGCTTATCAGTGCCTAAGTAGTACATCGTAAAAGTGTCCCACATTACGAGATAAACGCCCCGAGAATTTTAATTAAATATTAAACGAATCAAATAATCAGTATTATACGTATATAGTTGCGTGTTGCGTCCGATGTGCCGAGATAAACTTGCATGCTAACTTACTTGACACTTGTTGTACCTACTCAGTAGTAGTTAAGTGCCCAGTAAAAGCATGCTTTACTTAGCAATAGATAGATATTGAACATACGTTAAGAAAAAGAGAATCTACATATCTATTTAAACTTGCATTTTCTTTGACCTAAGCTGTTGTATTTCGAATGTTGTTCTACTGTAATTTAGAATCTGTTCAAAGAAAATGCACGGCTAAGATATTCCGTTGACTAGATTATAAGAATTGCAAACATAAGTAACCAAAACGCAATAGACAAATGTAACATTCATAAAACACATTGGACAATTTGAAGTCTTACAGTTTTTGTATGATTTTATGACCATTCATTCAATAACTAACATATAACTTGCAAAAATTTGATAAAACAGAAGGAAATTATTTCTGGATATGTACTAACAGTGATGTAGACTTGGTCATGTAGAAGCTTTACTAAATGTACTTATATCAATGTGAATGGTACTTCATTTGTGATATAAATATAGTGTAGTGATTAAGTTAAAAATAGGTAGAGCAATAATGTTTCATTTTGTATAATACAATGCATAAACGCGCATATGAAAATACATCATTGCGCGTGTTTAAGTTTAAAATATTTATAAAAAATTGCTTATTTTAATTTATTTCGTTCCACTTCAAATTCAACTTTGAAGTGGAATAATTGCATTAGTGTTATTGAAAGTCCGATGTCAAAACAATCGGTGTTTTATAACAGGTATTGAAGTACTTACTTTAACATTGTTTCACGATTTTAATCGGATCTCTGTAAATATTATAAAATACTTTTATTTGGTAGGAAACTTTATCTGAGGTCAGTGCCAGCTTTTTAAATACTGAAGAACTGATTCAGCGTTGGATTTAAAAGACTGAAGTTTTTTTTAAATTATCGTAGTATGTAATATCCATGACTGGATTAATAAAGCCATTGTTGTTTTAAATGGAAAGCGATTGTGATAAAATGTAGGTATTTTAACTTAATTAAATACCAGTGTTACGTTCAAAACTGATTCGGTGCCATTTTTTTAAACTTTTTTTTAATAATGACTGTTTATTCCGCATTTTAACAACATTGTCCATTCAAAATCGAATTGTGAATGTATTTTACGCATGTAAATATTTCTTTTTATTTTAAGTTATTTATGTCAATGTAGCATTTTTTATTGTTTATATTAGGTGAACTATACAATTGAAATCAGCTGAACTATTCTGAATCTCAAATCTATTGTTGTATAAATAATGTACCTTTTTGAAATATATTTCGTCCAAAAACCTATTTTGGGGTTGACACATATTATTAGTATTGGTTGTACATTAGCAGTATCTATTTATAACTAAATATTGATTAGTTGTTACTAAAAATACAAAATTGATCAAGTATATGCTTTTATTTTATTTCTCCTTTTACTATTCTGTATTGAATAGAATCATAATGATTCCAATACGTTTGACAGGCGTGGAGATTAACTACAGCAAAACACTTCGCTACCGTGGATAATAATAATAATACGTTTATTTGTAAGACACAGGTAAGTAAAAATGTTTTACAGTTGGTGTCATATCAGAAAATGTAACACCATGACTTGCCATTAACAGGCGTACAATTGTTATAAAATATTTAATTATAATTTATGATACATATAACATTTAATTGTGTTCGGATTTATTGTATTATAAGTATAGTACTTTCAAGTACAGCTTAACTGAAGCACTGTTAAAGTAAAATCATTATTGTGGTCGAAATAACAACAGAAAATTAAACCAAACACAGTCATAAATCTGCTTATTTAATGTATCTTCACTAGTTTTTAAAATTACTACTTTATTAATATTCCACCAATTGTCTGGTTTCTATTAAAAACAAATCAATAATAATATACAAGAAATATACGTATTTTCATACGTATACGTATACGTTTAAACTTAGTAGATGGACTGCGATAGGTAGAAAAGAGCAAGGTGAGATTCCTCTTTGTGACAAAAGTGACTGTGGGCCGTATTCCAGAACGAGACTCAAGCGTTAATTGGGTTAGAATGGGATGGTACTATTTAACGTATAGAGCGCTATCCCTTTGTTACTCTATACAATTAAATATCAACGCTTGAGCTCGTTATAGGTAGCCTTAGAATAACATTTTTATTTTTACATAGATATTGACATATAGATAATAAATGTAATTGGTCATTAAGAAAAATAACAACCAAGTCATTAAATAGTTCATGAACTTCATGAATGTGAAAAATACTTAGGTACATGGAAAACTTTCAGGCCATACAATCAGCCATGTTCATGTTCACAAATGTTTGTATACCTAGTAGGTCCCTTTGGTATACTCGTAATTTTCATCCGTTGCGCCACATCTGGTCTGTTATTTCTAATTTTATCCACAAGAGGGACCCGTGGCTGAGCACTTCATTAACTGTGACTTTATCACTAATTCCCTATCTGTACTCCCAACAGTTTGTTAGATTTATTTATTTATTTATTTAAAAAGTACACCAACAGTATAAAATACACAACATTGACAACATTTAGTTTAAGGTTAAGTCTGTACATACCTTTTATAGGCGTACACAACATTGATAAACAATATAATAACAACACATGAGATAAAAAAACTAAAAATAAATAAAGATATACTAAGATATCGATTTAGCAACAATGTAGACACCTACGCTTCAAAATGTTTTAGCCTCGAGAAATATACAAGACAGTAACATCTCCATTAGACATTATCCGCTGGCATTCACCGTGTCGACCGGCGTTATTACGTATCGGACAACAAATGCCATCAACAATCGCATATTGCCTACTCATTCTCCCCGCATAAGGAGAGGAAAGAGAGCGAAGAATTAATGACCGTTTGAGCACGATGCATGTTCAAGCGATCGTAACAACCCCTCAGATGTCCTCCTCGATATACGATGATGTTTCCATTTCAATATTTATGCACGGGCACTACGTAATGCAACTGTCATATATACGCCATTTTTTTATTGCGAACGCAACGTTGAGGTCGCTTTTGATAGCGCACAATTTTCTGAAACAGCTTTATTTTCTAACAAAGATCTCGGACGCAACTAAATTGAATCAAGCGTCTTTGCCATAAAGATCATAATCGAATGGTTGTAACGCTCGAAAGTGAAAAGTCGATCGGTGCTGGTGGTCGCGGAGCCTTCGGGGCACGTTCCCACGAGTATCGAGCGCACTGGAAAATGTATGTTTATGTACTGAGAAATCTGTCATAAGGGATACGAATGGCGTGACTGAATCTGAAATGCGTGAATAATTTTTCACGCGAGTGTATTTTTGCATTCATGTACTCGATGGAGGTTGGTCGATAAAATACCTAAACGTTGAATAGTGTCACGATTGGTATAGACGGCCTGCGTCTTGTGATCGTGCTCTCGATTTGTTATCGAAGGAAGTTATTTCACACGTATGTTTTATAGAGCGCACGAATGTTCGCACCACGCTCCGATTAAAAGAATACCAAATAGGTGTTTTTTCCCATGACACATGATGTGAGTAATTTTATCTCAGGATTATTGTTTAACCTATGTACCTGATATCGATCTTTAAAACACTGTAGGTAGACAATGTAATATTTTCAACTATGTAACTTAAAATAGATTTTTAAAAGCCAAGGATATAAGGATGCAGATAGCTTCCGACCGTTTGGTAGTAGTTATTGTGGGGAGGCCTATGTTCAGCATGCCATCATGTGGTTAATATAAGTATTAACCATAGAGAAAAAAATCGCAGAGATTCGTTGTACCTTGACAGGTTGATTTTGATCCCAGGTGGTGAATAAGTGATCCCATACTGCTATTGCCATTAAAATCAGTGCCGAAAAATGCCTCCCTAAAATGAATTTCATCAATAAGACATCTGGTGGAGGCTGGATTAGGAAAGCGGAGGACCGGGATATCTGGCGCAAAATGGGGAGACTAAGTCCAGCAATGGACTGCGATAGGTTGAAGAGATTGAGATATTCAGATTACAACTGCGGTCCAATGTGTATAACACAACTGTGGTCTAATGCGCAGAAATAGTTTGGGGCCTCGTGTATGAAAATGTTCCACAAGAGAGGTTTATTTAGATCTTAAAATTCCATCCACCTTTAAACCGTTTCTATAGGTATTTGTAACAACAAAACAGCCATTGTAGTTATTACACCATGCCTTATCAAAGTTACTATTTGCATTGCAGTTTATGTGTTACCATAAAAGTTATAAGAATTCAATGTTTTCACTCATTTTGATTCGAGATAAAATAAAATGTTGAAGACCGTGGCGCGAGTGTTTGTTGCTACTGCTTTGCTGATTGTTGTGAGTGGTTAGTATTTGATATAGCTACATAAGTATTTTCATTTTAATTTTTTTAATAATATAATTTCTTCACTAATAAATACTAAGTCGTTCTCATTGGTGTGATTATTACCTTCCCAATTGTAGGCCGCACAGTAAAATGCCGCCACGTACCAATGTCTTTTCGAATTTTCGAAAGTTACGTTTATGCTCGATGCTCGTACGGTGAAGGAAAACATCGTGAGGAAACCTGCACACGCATACGAAGAGATTCAAAGGTTGTGCGTGAAGTCGGACAATCGGCACTAGGCCGGCGTGGCCCTGTTTACCCTTTACGGGTAAGCTCGTGTCTCTCGGAGTGGACATAATGTGCTGATAATGATACTAAGTGTGCGTTTCCAACTACATTATATTAACATGTGTCATCTATAAACCATATCTTATGGCACCCGCGGAAAGAGTAGGTAGGTCACTATGCTGCTGTCTTGTGGAGACACTTAGCCAGACTGAAGCAAAAGTAAAAATTTCACATAAGGCATGTAATTGTCGGTCGCTGGTGGGAGCTGGATGAGAAAAGCGGAGGACCGGGATATCTGGCGCAAAATGGGGGAGACCTATGTCCAGCAGTGGACTGCGATAGGTTGAAGAGAGAGAGAGAGAGAGAAATGTAATTGTCAGTACAAGATCTCTCTCGCTATTTAGTGTAGTGTTTGATTCCTAATTAAGGACTAATATTACTACACTCTATGCTTATTAGAAAATATGCATAGAGTGTAGTCATTTAAGTTTTTATTATTGGAGGTGAGGTTTGATTTCTTTGAGAATTCTAGACCACTTGACGAGCATAGTTCGACAGTAAACTGAGTGATAATAATAAAACAAAAAACAATGTTTACAGTTACTGTTTAATTAGTAAAATACCAATATGCATTAATTAAACGTTATAATTCCGATAGCGCGTGTGACTCAACCGGTGAGGTCTAAAAAATCTGCGCATTCCACTGGGACCAGTTTCGACCCCGGGAGGTCTCGCCCCCGCTGTTATATTGACGGTGATGCTACTCCACACCTCGCTTGTTCCATAATTGTAGTTTGAATAATTTGAAATAAATTATGCCGTTTAAAAAACGAACAGACACTAATGCATTATTTTTGTTTTAATTGTTCTATCACTCAATTCATTTATTGTTCTTACTTAAAAATTTAAAGCAATTATCGTATTTATTGTGTCAATGAGGGTTTTTGCAATATAAAACCTCACTAGATGGCGCTACGTTGGTGAAAGGTCTAGGATAATTTCGATTGGTCACTGATGTTTGTAGTGACATTAAATATCCAAATGTCACGCGAATAACCATTGGGAAGAGAGCAACTTGCTATTATACTTGACAGATTATTAAATTACAAATACCCTCATTGATCAACTGTTTTTGACAACTTTGTGTTTAGACGTAGATAGGTTAAAAAGAAAGAAGAAAGAAAAATCATTTATTGACCGTACATCAAACAAATTACACAAAAAAGTAGTACGTAACAGAGAACAAATAAAAGAGCAACAATTTTAAACAATACAAACACAGAACGATAGGAAAAAGACAAAATGATACGGTCAAAAGGTCCTGCCTCAGCATAAGCTGCTGCACCGCCAAGCGCTGCAGCAACACTGTTACTCTGACGAGACCTCCCGAGATGACGTCACAAGAATATTTAAATAGAATAATGTAAAAAGCTTGTACATTGTAGATTAAAAAGAGTAACGACTGAGTTTCTTCTCAGTAGCCGGGATCATCTCAGTAGAACCAACTCTCCGAACCGGTGGTAGATTCAAAGAAGTTTTAAAATGTATTATTAATTTGACGATTCAAAAGTGTCTTGTAAAGACTTCATTGACTACAGGATATTTTCATTTTTTATTAACTGTATCTGATGTCTGTACTGCAACTGTAGAAAATACTTAGGCTATTCCTATTTTCGGAAAAACTTTAATTTATAAAATAATATATTTTATATAGGCGAGCTTTAGTAGCGTAAGCTGCGAGACTCAACGCGACTTAACGAAACGATTGTAATAAAATTTGGTTTGAAGTTGACACCCGGTATATGTAGTAAAAAAACGTCAAAAAGTTGTCAAAAGTTAAATGATGATTCCATATTAAAACCTAGAAAATAATCTTCTAATACGAAAGAAACGCAAAGTATTTAACCATATAGGGTAAACTAGTACATAATTAAGATGCTCTTCGTAACTTTTACTAAAGAAATAGCTCACATTACTAAATCATTCATATAGACAAAAAAATGAAGGCAACTAATTAATACAGTGTGCAGTGATTAGAAGTAGCGAAGACATGTATAGATGTAAGAACTAATTAAAGCACTATCAAGGCGCTCTAGTAATGTCGCCATTCCAAGAAAAAGCATCGAATGTCAGTCCTTATACTCTTTGTGACAAGTAAATAAGTTAATATGGACGTTACTTGTTACAGATAGAAGAAAAAGTGATAGAACTAAAATTACATTATAGTTAACACAGTACTGATTATTTTTATTGATTTTCTTAATACCTAGTATATTTCTAATCAGTAGTTTCGTAATTGGACCACCTTAACTACTTGAATCTACCAGCCAGCCCACAGCTTTCTTCCGCACGGGGGGTTACTACCATATCTATCGAAAACTATAATGCTATGTCAGAATTTTTATACCAGAAAAGGCGAGTAATATTATTTTAACATTGTTTCAAGAGACGGTGGTAAGCCTGCAGGCCTTTGTTTCCTAGACATAGTGATGGGGAATTGAATCGTAACTTACAACGCGGACTTAATGCGGATTGGTTTGTGTTGACGACTCCAGTAGTAGTATCTACCACAGACATCAGAATATACATTAGACTGGACAAGCCGCTAAGTTTATAGGCAGTCCCAGTGTCGCAATTTCTTTTCGGTTCTTACCTGTGAAAGTTATTATATTCTTGGTAAATTTACTGATTTATTGCGATGATGGCATGTTACAATTGCACAGGATGGCATTTTGGAAAAAAACGGTAATTTCTTCTTATATTCGTGCGTCTTGACTCGTCTCACAGAGCGTAAACTGGTAGCCAGTGTATGCTCGTTGAGCTTACAGTTGTCGCACTTTAAACGCGGCTTGCCCATCTCCTGTATTGGGAAATCTGTGATCTACACTAACCCTACCCTAACAGCACGCACGTTAGTGCCTTCTGAAGCACGGAGGCACTATGGACTGTTTCTTTGAGTAAATATTTATTGTTCCCATCTGATGATGGATGAATAATTCCAATTGGGATAGTTTCTTGACTTGAGCTACTGTATTATTTTGAATATGGGTTTAAGTTTTTTAAATCATAATATCATCAGCGTTTCTGTCGTTTCCAACGACTTATTATTTAGTTGTGCATACCGTGGCAGCCTTTAATTAATTAAATGGTGTTTGTTTTGTTGGCTGTCTTTAATAAATAAATGAAGCATTATAAATGCGCTATTTCCATCATAGTTAGTATAACTAGTCTTAAAAATCCCACCATTAGGATTTATTTTGAAAATTGCCAAAGGAGATGTAAATGTTGTGATTATATCCAGTACCTAAATTCAAACACTCGAAAGTACGGGATCATCTTTATTTTCAGACACCAGGTGGCACAGCTTGAAATTGTAAAGCTGGGAATATCCTCCAACTAACTTTCGTATCTGTGCTGCCCCCTGGGATTCGAACCACTAACCTCACATCACGCATCGATTAAAAGCTCAGTCCAAATGCCCATTAGGACAGTTATGAAAAATTAAATTACCAATGTTGATATTAGCTGGGCTAATAATGATAAATCTGTTTTACTGCAAGGGATCGGCCCGCGTGGAAATCATTAGGAGAGGCCTTCGTTCAGCAGTGGACATAATTAGGCTGTAATGATGATGATGATGTTTTACTTATAGGTTTCGATGCTGCGACATCGCCTGTGAAATGGTCGGTAAACGTGCTACGCGATGGAGTGTCAGTGAGCGCACTGAAGGATATCGAGCCTGGCTTTGACTTTGATGATAAGGAGATACTCCATTTAAAAATATGGCCCAATGGTGTTGTACCATATTTCATCGATGAATTATCTTTTGGTGAGAAAATGACATCAGATTTTTTTTTTATATATTCGTATTTAAAGGGACACTTAAGAAACTAAAATTCACTCATGCTCCAATTTAAAAAGTCTGAAATAAAATTAGTAAAATGCATGAGTCACCAAATTTTAATATTCTAAAAATCTAAAAATAAATAATTTCCCAATCTCGCTTTAAAACACATCTATCATCATCAGCTCATTAAACGTCTCCACCGAGGGGCACGAGCCTACCCGTATAGGGTGTGCAGGCATCAATCGTCCACGCGGACCCAGTGCGGGTTGGACGACTTCACGCGCAACCTTTAAATCTCCTTGCAGGCGTGCGCAGGTTTCCTCACGATGTTTTCCTTCACTGAAAAGCGTCGGATAACGTACGTATGTACGAAAATTTTCGAAAATATAAGTATTTATATTTTCGAAAATTGGAAAACACATTGGTACGTGGCGGAATTTGAACCTCAGACCTCCCGGTAGTATCTAGAATTGTAACTGTTTTAGTTTATATTATTAGAAATTGAAATACAAGTTCAAATATTTATTGAAACTATTCCTGATAATAATAAATAACCACACCACTTATCATAGTACAAACATTCGTACCAAAAGATTCTTAACTTACCTAATCTGTGGTAGACAAAGTCCTTCGCGATCGGATCAGAAGCTTTTTGGATGTCACCAGTGGTCTGAGTGGCCTGCATTTTCTGGAACTGACGATACCTCCCAAGGATAAAAAGACAAGATGGGTGTTTTTTATTAACAGAAAACAGCTACTGGGATGTGAAGATCATAACCCAATCAACTTTACAAATGAAGGCGTGCAGGTATGGGACATGCATTTTACAAGTACTAATATTACTACATCGTTTAAAGTACTGTAGTACTGCTGGACAAACCTTTCTTTCAATGGTTATAAAAACGGAGGGCAATGCTCTCGCCTGTTTTTGTCATTTGTCATTGGTACATCATGGGAAGATGAAGTTTGCTTCTTATACAAATCTATGATTCCTAAAGACATTTGTTTCTGTATAGAATTGTTTCGTGGAGTTAAAAGAAATTTGACCAAGTGCAAGTCGGACTCGTCCGTGGAGGGTTCTGTTTCAGCAAGTAACATAAAATAGTGTGTATTTTTGCACTTTGGAAGTGTCTCTCGCGCAAATTATTCAATTCAAAATAAATTATAAGGAACCTTATTTGAATTTTTCAAGACCTTCAGATTGAAACTTCAAAAAAATTTAAGTTTCAGTTCAATGTATGGGAACCCCATAATATTTCTTGTCAAAACCTCAGAGTGGTTCACTGAACACTTAAAACATATACTATTAAGAATATGTTTTCTTTCAATTTCTTTAAAACCCACAAGGCTTAGTGTTTTTAAAAATAAGATACGATGAACTTTGTGTAACTTGATTCCAGAAAGTTGTTTTGGGCTACGATTGCATCAATAATAGAGGAGAACTAGCAGAAGTAGTTTTAGCTATAGCTGGAGTACACCCCAACATAATTCTCCTGATCGAGATAAATATGTTTACGTAGATTTTAGGAATATTGTCCCCGGTATGTTTAACCAATCACTTTTTGTATTTCATAAAGTATTTATTATCATCATCATCAGCCTATTTCATCCATTTACAGGAAACAGATTTTCCCAAACAGCATCACAAAGGTGTTCTTTTATGTTTGCCTAAATATTTAAAACCTACTTACTCGTAATCAAAGTCTTCTTCATTGACCTAAGTCATTTGAAAGATTTTGGACCTTCACCCGAAAAAAAGTATTTATTTTTAAAGCTCAATAAAAAACTAGTAGTCGGAAAGCTGGCTGTATAAAAGTCATATGGTCAGATATATGAACAATTTTTGAATATAGTCTGAGAAAGCATAGAACTAAAGGTAGACCTTGGAAATGCCTAATTTTGGCCGCATGGAAAGTTCTAACCTCACTTCTGGTTGTGAAACTTAATTCTACTCATCGAATACTATATTTTCTCGTTATTTTTTTTCATGTATCTTATAAGTTATAATAACAATATCTGGAATTACAACCGGAAGCGAGGTCATAATTTTGAATGCGGGCAAAATCAGCCATTTTCAGGGTGTCGACCTTTAGTTCCATGGTTTCTCAGACTATATTAAAAAAATGTTCATGTATCTGATCCAAAGGATTTTTATATGGCCGGCTCTTGGACTATAGCTACTGGTGACTTTTTTACATCCATGAATTTGAATGTTTTGCTTTTTGACTTATTAGGAAAACAGTATCTTTTCAACAAATTACAAGATCAAGACTGGTTGTTTCATGACCTCAAGTATGATTTCTTTAGTGCTGGTCACTATAATTTTCACAAACATACAGTTAATGGTCACGCTACATTAACTCCTAAGGTAAAGCAAATGTGAACAATTACTAATTATCTGTTAAAACTCATATTGCGAATATTATATTTGATATGTATGTTTTAGGTACCCGTTGAAAATACGATCGGGGAAGGGGATGGATTCAGTTACACAGATATATTAAAAATTAGAATGATTTACAACTACATTTCCCGAGTAAACAATATAAATATAAAAGCACCGGAATGTAAAAAAATATTCAAATTAGGACATAAAGCAAATGATAGTAAAGTAGAATTAAATCCATACTCACACCCCAGAAAGAAATCAAAGAAATACCTCGATGTAAAATATGTTGAAACAACAAATGAAAACGAAAGTAATGCTACAAACATTGAAAATAATAGTCAGGATGAAGAGAACGTGGAAGATAATACAAGTGAAACTGCCAAAAATGAAGCAGATGACCAAAGCAAAGATGTTGACAGTTTAGAAAACGAAACTCTAGATAAAAATGTTATCAAACTAGCACCAACCACTCGTCCACTTAATCGTAATAAAGACCCATTAGCCTTACTTTCAGACTATGAAACTGATATTGACAAGAATTCTAAAAAGCGAGATAAGCGGAATATCCGATTAGAAAGTAACCATATCCGAACAAATATACGAGATGAGTGGTAAAGAAATTAAGTACATACAAAATTTCATCAGTGGTTTTATTAATAAACATTTAATACATTTTCTATCACATTAAAGGCATGTTTGTATGTCTCGTTTAACATAACAAGTTTCACATATGACTTCGCAACACCATTTAAATTGGCAGTTGCAGTTTTCAGTCTCTTTGACCGTCGTTTGTTTGTATCCTCTCCTGCAGCAGAGCTGGTCGCAACTGTCAGTTCCAGCGGAGCTGATGTTACATTGACGCCCAATCGTGCCCAGGGAACCAGTCTTCGTATTGAGACTGCAGAAGTCGGGAGATTCTTCTGAGTAGATAATGTCTTTCTTGCCTGGCTTTTTAATACTTGGACTCTCAGGCATGAAGCTATCACCGTCGTTGCTGGCAATCACCTGTTGAATTTTAGTATTTTAATATTCATGTTTTGCCATATCATTCTTTTTTCAATATAAATACTACATACAGTAAATGTTATAAACAAAAAAACATGAATAAAGAACTATCTATATCTATTTGTAAATTTATTCAACAAGGGAATCCTATGGAAATAAGCGAAAGTTCAAGAAAAATTACCTTCGCAGCACCCTCGAACTTATCTCGTAATAAGTCGCCAACTTTTCTAAAAGTAGGCATCCTCAGCAACAAGTCCTTAGCGTACATGAGCCCGATAGTCCGTGGCATTTGCATTCTACTTTCATGTTATTCTTTATTGCCTGTAAGAAACATATTTTATTGTGAGTTAGTTTATTATTGTAAGGAGTTGAATAGTACTATAAGTCAGTATAATAAAATTTAACTTTATCTAATTTGTTTAATTACATCTAGATGTGATGATAGTGCTAGGCACTATGACTAAAAAAATAATTCTCAAACTATTATTAATATTTTTTTGTATTTGGTTTTAAAATGAAGGAACATAGGTATTACAGTCCTAAAAATGGAAACTTTATTAAAATTCTTACTAACCAACCTCCCAGCATTATGATTATGCAGTTTTATGAGAGTTTTGATATCGCTTCGTTTTCTATAGCGGCTGTCCATAAACTCGCGTGATTTCTTCAGGCCGAAGCGGACGTTGTCACTGCACCCGCCCCACTGCCATCGGTCCGGGGGGACGTTTGACGGGGGTACAACTACTGCTGTAGAACCACGACCTTTGCGGGGCTTTGGTATACCCTAAAAAGAATATGTATCAGTACTCTAGATCTCAGCCATCATATACCACACGTTTCTTGGAGATGTTACTTCTTATAAATCAAGATGTTTGACTACTTTCGTGTAAGTTTTTGGAAACGATAATAAGATTATACGATTTTCTCTTTTCGTATACTGACAGTATAAGTTTTAATCGTAAATCTTGCCTTTAAATAGAATCACAAACATTAATTCAGTGTCATTGTAGTAAAATGAAACTGAAATAAAAATTTCAGACTGCAAATCAGTCTTCTAATTTCATTGAAGGAAAAATCTTTGTTCAAATAATTAATCAGACTTTAAAATTCCTGAAGCATCTACGAAGATACATATTTATTTATTTAAGCTTTATTGCACACATAAATTATGTACAAAGGCGAACTTAATGCCATGTGGCATTCTCTATCAGCTAACCTTTGGATATGCAGAGAAAGACAAAATGGTACGGCAAGAAAAGAAGAGAAAAGAAGAAAAACAATTAACACTAGCAAAAAAACTAAAAATAAATAATATACATTCATAATTATATATATGTTTATAAATTAAAATGAATACATATATTAATACATAATAAAAAAGCGACAAATTGATAACTACATACTACATAATATATATTTTACTATTACACATATATAATAATATCATAAAAGTAAAATGAAAAATGCAAAGAAAAAAGCATGAGTAGGATAACCAGTGAGATTTTATAATAAACTAGCTTTTGCCCGCGGCTTTGCTCGCATTAAATTCGGGAAACACGGTACTTTCATTTATCAACTATACATGGATTTCCCCTCCCTCCAACTTTAAAGGTTTCGGGTCAATTTCAGAATTTTTTTTAGCAAAAAATATGTTATAGTGAGCTAACCTTAAAAGATAGACATATGCTGTCGCGGACTTTTTGTAGACCTTTAAAAGGAAAACAATACTCTCATACATGATTTTTGTGAAACTTAACCGTTTACTCAGTTATATATTTATATATATATAATAATACTGATGTATATGAGCTCAAAAAGTTCTTTTTTTTCGTTTAAGATATACTACAAACTAGATAATATTAGTAGATACAAATAATATTTCACCTAAACTAAGTTATACAAAGGGTTCTAACTTTACGTTTTCTATATTCATTAGTATATGAGAAGAAGTAATTATAATCATCTATAAGTGAAAACATAAGTATATAACGATGGTCATTCATAGTGCTACTACTGTTTTTGTCCTCACTTTGCTTTCCATACCTTTTCGCACGAACATTCTAGAAGGGATCCCGCTGTGCAGGCCCGCGTGATTGCGTACGTCACACCGGCTGCAGTGATTGCATTCACGAATCCCGTCTCCCGTGTGTCTGTGAAGGTATATCGGTTATGAATAAAACTTTATTGACTTTCTAGACTGAGGTTCAAATCCCGCCAAGTACCAATGTGTTTTCGAATTTTCGAAATTATATGTACGTTATCCGACGCTCTTACGGTGAAGGAAAACATCGTGAGGAAACCTTCATGCTCGGCTGCGAAGAGATTCAAAGGTCGTGCGTGAAGTCTGATGCTGATGATGTAGGTGAAGGCTGATGATGATGACACTTTCTAGACTAAGTTTTAAGAATCTTTCTTTATCTAATAATCACCAGATTGTCCGAAAAGAAAGATGATTCCGTTCTTTGGAGGGCACGTTAAGCCGTCTGTTCCGGTCACTACCAAAGGACGGGAATCGTTAAAACCTTTTCAGCCCTGTGGAAGGTTACGGCTCAAAGTACCCATAGCTATGCTGTACGAGAAGGACTGTGCCTTGCAGTGGAGCGTTATGGGCTAATGATGATGATGACTTACTTCAACCGGATACAGTCGGATTTTGGTAAAAAAATACAATGTAAGGAAACCTGCGGACGCCTGCAAAGACATTCAAAGGTTGTGCGTGAAGTCGGTCAAACCGCACTGGGCCCGCGTGGACGTTTAAGGCCTAATCACCCATTACGGGTAGGTCCGTGCCCCGCGGTGGGTCCGTTTCAGAGCTGATGATGATGAATTGTATCTCAATAGAAAAGCTTCGCTTTCATTCGTTCTGTTTTATGGTAGAACTTTAATTGGTCACAACATTAGACAATTCGTTATACTAGACAATCACCATTTTAAACCATCAACAAATGTTTAAAAAAGTTAAAAAATTAACGAAGTAACTAAATTTAAAATAGTTTAAAAAATCGACGTAATGTCAAGTAAATAAGTAAAATTGAAATGCACGTCTTTGTGGATACACAAATGAGCTATATCATTAAATATTACATTTAATAAACTGTCGATATACTAAATCTTCGCTTCATTTACTTGGCAATAAATAATTATATTATGAAACACATAAAACCAATGTGTTTCCCCCTTGTATTTCCCCTTTGTCCCATTCCCCCTTTAACCAATTCTTTTGCCCCATGCGCGGAGCACTAACATAATATAATAATAATTAATTTACAAAATAATCTTAAACTAAAAAGAGTACGGACCATGAGTCCGTAGATGTAATTTTATTAATAAAAAAAATAATAAAAAAACCAATGTGTTTAAGTATTTCGCGTCTATTTAACTATCGGAGTCGGCTAAAATGACTATTGTCATAGAAATATCGCTGGAGTCAAAGAAACCAAACAATGAGAGGCAGTTGACCCAAAAATTAATATTCACACGGGGCTTGTAATAAACTTCGATGAGCTTCACTAATCGAAGGCCCCATCCATAAAACATTGCTGACTGACACACGAGAGGTAACGATGGTCAATCATTTATTCAACATGTTCGATTTGCGATTACTAACTTTATTCGACATAAATTTTAATGACAAGCTCTAATTTGAATTTAACTTCTTTACAATAAGCAGAAATTTATTTTATTCATATTTACTGCTACAGACATAGGCTACAGATAGTCTCGGGCTAAAGAGCGGAGTAGGCAATGAAATTACTCGGTACTGAGTTGTTTAAGTCTAGGTAGGTACCACCGCCGTGACAGATATTGTCCCGTGAAAAGAAATGTTTTGCACTTCTGTGTTTGGGGATGAGTGTACCTACTGTAGCTGGTAAAATTACTGAGTATAAGAGACCTTACATCAACGCCGCTCAGTCATGGTCAGGCGTGTCACTTACCATCAGGTGAGCGTCCTAAACGTCCTATACACTATGAAACTTAAAAAATGTGACATAACATCTTTTTGTTAAAAGTTAGCCATTGCACTGGGTAATAATATAATACACGACCAATCCCTTCATCGAAATAAATGGTGTATCACATGCGGTGGCTACACTTGCCACCAGATTGTGTGCGTAAATTAATTAATAAAAAACGTTTCCAACTAATGGTGAGAAGGTCTTTAAAGCCGTGTTACACACCAGTCAAGAGGCTTTCGGCTATAACAATTAATGGCAGGTCAACCGATGTTGGATGAATATTCAGAGTGCATGAATAATGTGAAAATTGCTGCGCCAGCCATCTACTGAATATGCGCCATACTTGATCGAGGCTTTTGTTTAGGTCAATGACTTTATAAAAATAAAAATTAAAGATAAATTTCCTGAGTATGCACAGTTCACTTTCATCATTCATAGTCCTGAGCGGCGCCAAGTTACAGGTTTGCGAGGGTACATCGAGCACACCTATTTTTCCGCCTATAGCCGTCACGCTATAACTATCTTAGAAGTATATATACTTGCTTCGGTATATATACTTGCTTTTACCACGGGTGGCTCATTAGTGTCGACTGTTGCCTTTCAATCTGGAAGGTGCAGGGACAAATATCTCCGTCAATGTCTTTACGAATTCTCGAAAAAATCTATGTTTATCTGACGCTCTTACGGTGAAGGAAAACATCGTAAGTAACCTGCGCACGCCTACGAAGAAATTCAAAAGTGCATGTGCATGAAGTCGGCCAGACCGCACTGGGCCCGCGTGGATGATTGAGGCCACACCCTATACGGGTAGGCTCGTGCCCCTCGGTGGGGACGTTTAATACTGATGATGATAGATGTGTTTCAAGCGAGATTGGGAAATTATTTATTATTAGATTTTAGAATATTAAAATTTGGTGACTCATGCATTTTACTAATTTTATTTCAGACTTTTTAAATTGGAGTATGCGTGAATTTTAGTTTCTAAGGTCTATACACCCTAAACGGGTATTTCAGTGAATCCGTCATGTATGTAGAATACGTAACTCATATATTTACTATATAATACGTATATAAGCAAATGACGGTTTAACTGGATTCCTTTTATAAATATAATAAAGGAACAAAGTACATGTTTATCAAGGCCTTGTAACAGTAACGCGATTATAAAAGTTCACATGTCCATTGAAGTGTAGGTGCATTGTCAAATCACAATGCACTGTTTAACAATGTTGAGCAGGTCATGCAACTGCAACTGTCCATATATCACTGCATTCATCAGTGACATTTGAAGGCTGTCTGATTAAAATGGTTGTTGATGTAACGACAACGAAGTTTCGAGACATATTTTTTGAATTAACATATTTTTTTGCCTGTCAATAAAAGGTCATGTTTACTTGTTTTGACTTTAATGAAGCTGGTCTAAAGCAAATGCGGCTAAACCGTACACAGTAATTATAACAAGCGTATTATTTTAAGGAAGAACAAACCTTGAATTGTGACTTTGTTACTCTACGAAATGCCGTACACAATGATGTATCAATAAATATGTATAGGTACTCATAAGGATATTGGTAACCTCTACACCATTTTGAAATATGTTTTGTTTAACATACATATTAGAGCGTCGGTGGCTCAGTGGTGTGGACTGTCGCCTTCCTACCGGGAGGGCTGAGGTTCAAATCCCGACACGTACCAATGTACTTTCGAATTTTCGAAAAATATATGTACGTTATCCGACGCTCTTACGGTGAAGGAAAACATCGTGAGGAAACCTTCATGCACGCCTGCGAAGAGATTCGAAGGTTGTGTGTGAAGTCGTCCAATCCGCATTGGGCCCGCGTGGACGACTAAGGCCTAATCACCCTATACGGGTAGGCTCGTGCCCCTCGGTGGGGACGTTTAATGAGCTGATGATGAATGAATGATGACATATTAGAGAAATAGAGTTCTGAAAAATATCAAAAGTTCGACCTACCGTTTGCAAACCATGCAATTTCCATAACGGTCAAGAGTCATGAACAAGTAAATCTTTGCGAATGCATCCCAGTGCAGTGATAGCAGTGTGGCATTCATTAAGTTCAGATTAGATAAGGGCGCAGGCGCAGCTGTGACGATCCGCATCGGCCCCATGCTAATTGGGACGCGACGCACCGTCGCCGACGCATTCCCGCGACTACGCGACAACTCGCCACCCGTCTAAAGAGATACAGCGAAATTTATTGCACGAACAATTTATATAATTGACCGACAGCAAAAAAGCGAGAGTGCGCTGGCACACCCATTTGACGCAGAATTCAGACCGTAATTACGCGTCCCCGATCATAGGCATTTTTATCGGGCAGTGATTAAATTTTGCCGGACGACGCCAAGGCTGCGTCCTCTGTTGGAATTATGAGAGGAATGTCAATTTCGAGATATTTCGCTAGTCGTTTAGCGGTCGGCGGGGTAAAAAAGTGGCGTCGCGGCGGCCGGGGGCGAGGTGCATGAGAACAGGTCCGCCCTCGGATGCCGGGGACACCGCGTTTTTGCCGCGGCCGCTGTCGATACGAGGGTCGCCGGCTCCCGACACTCGCTCGTCATTATGAATCCGAGCGGCGCGCACAGAGCGAGCATTCCACGCGCGCCGCCCGCGTTATGCGCCGTAATTATAACAAAACGCGCCCCGACTCGCAGATATGTCGTTGCAAACGGGGGACATGACATTCTCATCACCGAACGTTCGCTTTTTTCGAGTCTTCGGCCTCGAAATATGCCCAGCGCAGGGCCACTCCCACGACGACCGTCGCCGATTATATTCGGCAGCCCGAAGAAGCTGGTTTTTTAAGTGTTCTGCCACGAGCACCCGCGGAATCTCGATGTTCGTGTCCGCTGAATAATTCAGTGAAATTTTCGATCGATCAATAAAACCGATTGAATCAAATTGATTTACACATGAAGGCTGTATGGGTTCCATAACGCGTCGATCTGCGTTTTTGCAACGTCAAAATACTTGGAAGTCGTTCCGCCATTCAACATCCAGTCAATGGCGGGCACGTGCGCACCGATGCCGGCGTCGCATGAAAATGCCCATCGACTTTTCTCGGATTGGATAATTGAAAACAACATTGTGTTGTGAGTTCCAGCTCAGCATCTATAATCGTGTAACCAGTTCTTGCAAGAAACTTTATTAATGCACTCAACTGGCTGGCAGTTTTTATGCAACCTCATTGCCTGTTATGTACGCCATATATCACTAATATCTGTCGCGCTGTCATGTGCCGTCATTGTAATATGACACTTGATAACTTACTTGGAAAATTACTAATTGCATTGGCGGTTGCCTTAAATGAAAATGTAATAAATAAATGATACAAATCTTGGTTAATTAATGCGCATCCACAATGGATATTGCGCTGTTTTTCCACTATGTAATGTTTGCTTTGGTAATATACAGTACGATTTACTTGGACTCGGATGTCGAAGAGTTATGTGATTTTAGAGAAGAATAAAATACCATGTGAGCCACATTCGATGCTTTGGAAAATAGCATTGTTCTCTAAATGACTTGAGAGAGAGAGGAATAGATAATACAATATTTTAAATTTTGTTTATAAGAACAAGTCACTAACAATTTTACAGTAGCCTCATTATCAGGTACTGCAAACAATATTAAGTATAAAACTATGGTTATAAACATTAAACACAGTGTTTCAGTTTCAAGGACTTATACAAATTTGAATTGTGAACTTAACAAGGAAAATCCGAAAAGAGTACTACACGGTCATCGACCATTAAAAAGATAACCTAAGAAGAGCATCCTGTATATGCTGCAGTAGATATAATGTGACGATAATAAGTAAACTCGTGCATGACTTGCGTACAGAATGACGCCGGGAAGTAATAGCTCATCTAGTTCAAAATCTATCGAAGAAAATGTCGCCAACATTAATTTTAATGAGCCTCAATAAATAAATGGATCGATAACTGCGAACTGTTTGCATTTTATCTCTTTGGTTAATAGGAATGATTTAAAAAGGTTTATTATTGCTGACTTTAGCAATAATAGTTTGTTGACGTATAGACAATTGTTTTTGGGACCATTTTTTATATATTTTTTTTCTACATTTGAAACTGGATCCCGGAATTCGCAATTGGTTGTTTTTTTTTTTTACATAAAATTTTATCTAATCATGTTTTTTGTTAAGATGTTTTTGTTTTTTTAATATTATGATTAAAATATTATTTTTTAAAATACTACTTCCAATAATTATACAGGAACTATGATTATAAGTCTCAACTATTTTTTTATGTTACTAGGATAGTTAGGACGCTCACCTGATGGTAAGTGATACGCCTTACCATGACAGAGCAGCATTGAAGGAGACCAACAACTGTTAGACTATTATTATTCTCCATCAATGCCGCACTGCGCCCCACACCCGCGACAAAATCTAATGTTACAGTTCCCTTTTCCCGAAATACAGAAGTGCAAAACACTCCAATTTCACGGGTCGATATCTTGTACTCCGGTGGTTACTACTTAGACTTAGACTACCATATAGTTATACAACTACAAATCAATGAAACATAAGACAATCACATAAGTGTCATTCAATTCATTCCTAAATCATAACTATTACAAACATACACATACTCGTATTATAAATCTGAAAGTGTGTCTGCTTGTCTGTCTTTCACGGCAAAATACTAATACGAATAGATGTGATTTTTTAAGTAAAGGTAGTTGAAGGGATGGAGTCGCAAACAAAAACTAGTTATCCATAACGTAACTCTTGAGCAATTTATTTTGATGATCAGTCTACTTTGGATTTCTGAACTTTAAAGAGACCGCGTCTTGGCAAGCGTAGCGTAGGACGCCCTCCGGCCGACGACTTGCGAAAAGTTGCTGGTGGAGGTTTGTTGAGGAAAGCGAAGGACCGGGATATCTGGCGCAAAATGGGGGATACCTATGTCCAGCAGTGGACTGCGATAGATTGAGAGAAAGAAAAGTTTATTTTTACCACCAGTACTTATAAATGTTAACATATTGATAACATTACCACGAAACTGTATCCCACAAAACCTAAATAAAATTTTTCTTAAAGGTGTGAACCTGGCAATGAGCAATTACAACATTAATCTCTTGTGATAGCAACATAAATTATGTTGATACGGTACGAGAGAGAATGCCTCAAGAAAACGTCAAATTGAGCCGATAAGGCCACAAGCGTCCGCGAGATCATCTACCATATGTGAAATTGTTGAGAATTTTGCAATTTTAATTTTATTTATAACGAGACGACGCAAGAAGGTGGAATCAAGCGTGGAGCGTTCTTTTTTAAAATTGCATTTATTGCTAAGGTACTAGTCATTATCTTTATCGCAGTCTAGACATTGCTGTCTTATAATATGGTTATATTAAATGTGGATATATTTACAAGGTTACGCAGTTTTAGAGTTCAATTCAATCCAGATTTTTTTTAATTAAGCCTAATCACCTGATAGCTTGAAAAAATATAAGACAAGTAAAGCGGTGTCACTAACTGGCGGTCGTTCTTGAAGATGTTTTAGAGGCGATAGTTTAACTCTAAATATGACTATACTAGCATAATTATAAAAAAAAATTACTATTACTTGGACAAATTGATGGGTCTCTAAAAATGATAAGCGCCTTTGGAATAAATAAATGGTCAAACAAAAATTGGTGCCTTCTTTTTTTGCCCTCGCCTTTTCCCGTCACATTTCCCGGTCGGCTTTCCTGGTGCTGAGCGCTATTTATTCCGCTGGTATAAGTAGTCATCCGAAAGCCCTAACTCTACTTTATGTTCTTGCGGATATATTTTGTCGTCCTTGTAGTTGGGGGGTTAACAATTGGTGGCAGCTTTGTTCAATGATTATTTATATTCTTTATAGACAGATTTCAAGGAGGATTTAAGCACTATGCTCGAAACCCTAGACGGAGCTTCTCAACAGGTGGGTCTTAAAATGAACATGGACAAGACGAAAGTCATGTCTAATGCCCATGTCGTACCTATACCGATATCAGTTGGAAGTTCTGTCCTCGAAGTTGTTGACGAATATGTGTACCTGGGACAGGTAGTCCAAATGGGTAGGATCCAACTTCGAGAAGGAGGTTTCTCGTCGAATCCAATTAGGATGGCAGCGTTCGGGAAGTTAAGGCAGATCTTTTCGTCCAAAATACCTCAGTGTCTCAAGACGAAGGTCTTTGACCAGTGTGTGTTGCCAGTTATGACATACGGAAGCGAAACGTGGTCGCTCACTAAGGGTCTCTTGAATAGACTCAAGGTTGCTCAGCGTGCTATGGAGAGGGCTATGTTAGGTGTCTCCCTACGCGATAAAATCCGAAACGATGATATCCGTAGGAGAACTAGGGTGACCGACATAGCCCAGAGGATTAGCAAGTTGAAGTGGCAGTGGGCAGGGCACATAGTGCGTAGAACCGATGGCCAATGGGGCGGAAAGGTTCTCGAGTGGCGTCCACGTAACGGAAAGCGAAGCGTAGGCCGACCCAACCAGTTGGACGGATGATCTGGTTAAGGTGGCGGGTAGCAGATGGATGTCAACTGCAAGGGATCGGTCCGCGTGGAAATCATTAGGGGAGGCCTTCGTTCAGCAGTGGACATAATTGGGCTGTAATGATGATGATGATAGACAGATTACAACTTAAGACTACCCTTATGTTTGAAAGTTGAATGTTGTGTTCAAATTAGTCTTTAGTTAGTTCAAATATTATTTATCTACAAAAAAAAAACATAATGTTACTTATAATTATTTTTCAAAATTTAAGTGTTCCGACCTATCAGTGTAAATTCCAAGTGCATTGTATAAACTAGTCTTGTAGGTCTACCGCTGTATCTTGTGGCTCGGTCCTCGATCGGCGGACGTTCCCGCTAGAACTGATAAACTGAAACTCGCTCCCGATACGGATCGCAGTCGCATTCGCTCCTCGACGCGGCTTTAAATTAACCGTTCACGCACTCCTGTTCAGGAATTTTAGATTTGAGATGGACGATCGGACACTTGTTGCCTGAGCTTTGCGAGCTAATCATCTGATTCGGAATAAAGAACTGATATAGGTACTCGATATGAATTGTTTTTTTGTTTTTGGATTATTTTTAATAGAACTGAAAATTGTAAAGTGATCGATATGAGTATTATCGACGGCTTTTTCATATATTGTTGTCGAAACTTTTAAAGCTATTCAGTAGATTTGTACTTGTTGTTCTGAAGTAGTTTTGGATTAAAAGAGTTCAGAACAAGGATTTATTTATTTTGTCAAATAAATATTTGATAGATCAGCCAATTAACTGTTGTGTTAAATGAATTTATGTGTGATTGTTTGACTCAGGTTATTTAGTGTGAACTTTTCAGATACTTCAAGGGTATGTGAACCCATTCAAAATATCCTTACCAGTTCTTCGTTACCTCAATTATAAGTCACATGCATAATATGTCTTGCAATCTTGCAATTTTATAAATCACAACGAACTGACAGCCTACTATCTAATCCAAGGGATTATGACATTTCAGTTTACGACCTCCGCAATCCAATCCGTACATTCCTCCGCGTAATGTTAACCCCATTCTTTAGTCCTGCCAAGTATCGTGTTGCGGATTCGTTGCAGTAAACATGTGTCGAGCCTACGTGCGATCGGACAATGGTAATCGTAAAACTATCCTATCAAGAATGTCTAGAGAATCAGAACTGGCATAGCTTAAAAGTGGGAAAGATTGTTCAGGGAAAGTTTGTAGAAAGCATTTTATAAGAATGTGACTTTTATGAGGTTTACTTAATTGTATAAAAACTTTTCTTAACAGAGTCTAAATGCTTCGTATAGAACGAGGTGCTGAAACTTAGTCTTCATTATATCACCATCCGTTGTCAATAAGGTGTGTGTATGAAGTAAGCATGGTAAGCTCGATGCTATACCATGCAAATAAATGCCTCACTCCTATTTAGGCTGTATACTAGCGATCTGATCTCCCGGAGTTTAATCCCTCCCCGCTCAGGACGAACATAGGCCTATTCGTGGCCGATACATAGTCAAGACCTTCAAAATTCCACCAACACACTTGGTGATTGGCTTAGGAAATGGAGGTTCAAGGTCAACCCTGACAAGACCGTGGAGGTCCTATTTCAGTGGACCGGAGCGCTATCCAGTTGGTTCCAATCACCCCAGGTCATGCTGTTCTGACGATCAATTCCTTGGGAAAAGAAAAAGAAAACCCTATACCTGGGCATCACCTTTGATAGTGGTCTTACCTTTGAGCAACACACGAGGTTTTGGTATTCTTCCCAGGTAGGTTAGGGTTAGGTTTTCATGAAATTGCCAATCTTTTATAGCGACATATCCAACAGTTGGTGGTAGGACTTATATGTACGGTGATGTTGAAAATATAGCAATATGATCCCATCGTTAATTAGCTTTGTATAAGTTTGGAGCCTTCAAGAATTCGTCATCATCATCGGCTCATTATACGTGCCCACGGTGGGGCACGAGCCTACCCGTATAGGGTGTTAAGGCTTTAGTCGTCCATGCGGGCCCAGTGCGGATTGGCCGACATCAACAACAACCTTTGAATTTCTTCGTAAATTCAAAGGACAATTCGAAAAGACATTAGTACGTGGCGGGATTTGAACTTGCGCCCTCCAGATCGGAAGGCAACAGTCCACATCAATGAGCCACCGACGATCCTATTACCTTAAAGTGCTATATAACTTACATTTTCAGCGCACAATGGGGCTTAATTCGCCTGTTTTACCCACTAATAGCCGGGCTTTCTTTAATAAACCACTCTCCCGGTAAATTACTTAACTAAAAAGACAACGGGATGACTTCTTTAAGCGCGCATCACCTTAATGCAGGGACAATACATCGGGTTGTCAACGCGACCGCATCGGAATTCTTAAACGGACGCGAACGTTTTATCTCATCTGATTAATTCAAATATTTAGCGCAATAAATACGGCTTGTGATAGGGTTGCCGTGGCAAAGTTACTTAAGGAATAAGTGAAGCGCGTAATATGCAAACGGCTATGCGAGGATTTCTATAAAAATCCAGCAGTAATGAAAGCCAACTTCATATTATGTAGATATAGTTTATATGTCATACAACGGTGAACCTAGTATAGAGATCATAGTCGTAGCATATTTGATGTATCTGTAACGCTTTAAGAATTCAAATGGGAGAATTTGACGATGATCAGAAACTATGTAATCCTACAAGTAATACACTAAAATCAATATCATTTTCAACTTTTATCATCTAGATACAAATACATCTTCAAATACATAAGTTTCGCCTACTCTTGCGACATCAATGACCACGCCGCGAGCTTTCAAATTATTTCACAGTGAAAGAGGAGATAGGGTATTTCGTTTAATAGATTTTCTTCTCGTGTAATTGGCATAAGAATGCAATATGTACACACCATATCACTTTTGTGTGCAAAAATAGGCCAACTTGACTTGTGCTATTCAGTGAATAATTTAAAGATGTTGTCTAGATATATCTTTGAAGCTGGCAACCCTAGCGTGGGGTGCGGGCGCGGGGCGGCTGTCACGGTGACAGCGGCCGCGCAAGCGAGCAATTGCGTCAAGGCAGCGTGTCACCGCGCAGCCATTGTGCCCCCGGCCGATAATGAGCGGCGCAGTCGCTGCGGTCCACTTATTATCGATGGCCAACCCGCCGCAGCTGTCCCGCCCGAATAAAAGCGCATTCCACGCTACCAACGCACGCAACTCTCCATCTCGTCCCGTATTTAAATGGAACGATCGTTTCTCATTCGTTCCCCCAGATATTTTACGTCGGGTAATACGATACGACACTGTCCGGCTCTTTCTGCAGTTTCGCGTTCGTTTTTTCCATCGGCCCGCTATTGTTCACTTGTCAATTTCTTTAGCTAATGCGAGTAAGCGTCTCATTATGCGGTGCTTTCGTCCGCAACGCGCATTCGGTGTTGTGACAGAAACCACCCACCGGAAGGGGCCGCGTCATTCACTCGCACACAAAACGCGATTTTATTCAACGTACGTCCGATGGCTAATTTGAATGGATTGTGCACGTTTAATGGGATAATTAGCTGGGTAACCGGCCAAATATCTGTGTGCAGCGCGCAGCTATCTTTTGTTCTGTTGGTTAACGCTTAATTAACGCGCGTCGTAGGATGCACTGGTTGCGTCACTCGCATTACTATTGTGGCCGATGCACCAGCACGCGGCCGATTCGACTCGCCACATAATAAGGCCGGAGATTTCGCAATCAGTCAAGCCGTTAACAGTTATACCGACGTTAACGTATTTCTCACGGAGACGACTGGACGTCGATGTCCAACCTGAATACCTCGCAATAACCGACTTCCCTTATTTTCCCTCATTAAACCGCGCATAAGTACTCCTTATACAAAGTTATTTTTGTTTAATAATTCCTTTGAAATGCGGTTGTTTATAAAAAGTTGAGATAAGGTGGTTACCAGCGCTTGTTTTAGCGTCGGGCATTTCCGTTAATTTGGCAAGGCGTGGTGACAGCTCGGATTGTCCGAACGTCGCGCGCGCCTGTCTCCACAGACTGACAGACGGCCTGTTGTCTGCGAGGATGAGAAAAAAATAAAAGTGGAATAATCCAGAAGTTGGCTGCGACAAGGATGCGAATACATAAATCAACCTTAATAGAGCAGGAGGGGTGATTGTCAAAAGGCACGATCTCGCAAGTTTTGCACGGGATGGTTGGCCGATATCGGTTGCATCAGGAGTGCAGTGCTTGAGACGTCGATTACTGCAACCTGATGTTTGACTTTCAAATGGCTGGGCTATTGTTTATTCTCGCGAGGGCCAACAAGCTGACATCCACTATATGGAGCACTTATAAATATGTAGCAAGCCTTTATTTGGCTTTCCGCAATCGTTTGTCAAGTGCATTTGAAGCCTCTAATAAAATTGGATAAAATGCGAGTTCTCTGATGAACGTGTGTCTAGACATATACGAGATTTTATTTTCCATAGGTTAATTATTATACCACTTTATTTTTGTTTGCCCTAGACCGTTTGGTAAACACATAATCACCGAAGCTTCGAGACGAATAAAGAATATTGTTATGTGAGTACTTACTGTACTTTGAACCGACAAATATATATTTTTAATAAAATTATTTTTATAATTGCGTCTTCTAAATCTTTGGTTCGTAAGTTACCTTTACATAGTTGCTATATTACCGTGAACTAAGGATCAAAATTGCTCAATTTTGTATTTACTGTAAATAGAGCATGAACAGTAATATTTTATTGATATTCACATTCATATTATTTACATGCCGTGTGGTTACAGCAAATTTTAGTATAAATGTCAGCACCCCAACCCTAACGGGTGAAAACAGTTCTTCCCTCTGGTCAGACTTTGGTATAGAGATGCCCTTGACATAGCTGATCGAAAGTTATTAGTAATTGACGCAGAGAGCGTCAATTATGTGGACTATCGAAAGTTATAAATTTCGATAGTCCGCATGTTGGTATGTCTACATAGGAAAAAAATACTTTAAAAACACTTATATGTTTGTAAAGAACCGTGTATAATATGTAGAATTTGAGAAGATATCAGAATAAGTAATACAGATGACCTTATAAAACATTATTATAGAAATACACGTTATGAAGCAGTAGAATCGTTAAATGTTTAAATTATATGTACAAATGTATCAAAACAATTAACAAATCATTCACATTTTCGAATAAACAATTGGAACAAAATAAAGCAAATGAATTCTAAAAGTGACTAATTTTAACCGCACTGTAATAAAGTTTATGATATGGTAGCTATAAGCTCTCCTTATTGAGATTGAATAACAAATGATTCGCTTTAAAATATGCATACTTACTACAAAATTGTAATGCTTAGGAATATATTAACTTCATCCAAGCTTAAAACAAAGGCTTCGGTTGTAAGTCAAAACTTGTTTTTAATTTCATCTTTATTTTTTATACATAGTTTGGTTTTATAAGTCCGATGATGAAAATACTTTTTATTGCGGCGATCGAAGTATTTAACATTAATCATCTCATTTATATATACTTCCCTACTGCACGAGCCGAGCCTACCCATACATGGTGTATATTAGGCCTTAGTCATCCACGCGAGCCCAGTATACACCCTGTTCGACTTCACGCACAACCTTTGAATCTCTTTGTAGGAATGCGCAGGTTTTCTGACGATGTTTTCCTTCACCATAAGAGCGTTGGTTAACGTACATGCCGTTTCGAAAATACTTTACGTGGCGGGATTTGTACCTGCACCCTCCAGATCGGACGGCAACAGTCCACACCAATAAACCACCGACGCTCATTTTTATTTACAAAAAATATTCGCTTTCAATTTTCAATTAAGACCCAAAACGCAATCGTCCAATGATTATTTATACGTTAAACTTTATGTTAATCACTTAGTGTTGCTCTTAACTCAATAATCGATATCGACAAAAATTACGAGCGCGCGCTCGCGCACCAGCCACAAAGAGTGAATGGGCATCGACCATAAGAGTTACCAGATTAGATATACCCAAAAGCGGTCCTGATATTACACTATAATTAAGAACCTTTAGGTGTAGAGGGCGCCAAATTTATCGCTGAGTTTTTTGTCGATATGAAGCCATTCTCTGGTATTTGTGGCGATCTCCGGACATGTGTGAGGTCCGATGGGTCCGGTAGTCGGGTTATCGTGTGGTAATCTTTATGGCCCCGGGACCTCTCGCTGAGACCTGTCGACAGTTAATGGCCTGCCGAGATTAGTATGACTCTCGACTCCCTAATATTTTGGGACCCGTGTTTGTGGCTTTGTTTATAGCTTAATTAGGCTGTTTTGTTTTAAGTGGAAATCGGCCTCGGCGTCGAGTCTAGGCAGATAAGGTGTCGGGGTATTTACGATTTGATACTGTCGTGTTTGGTACCAATTTTGTTTTGATTTAACTTTATGTTGATTTGAGGTTGGAATTAATTTCCCTGTCCGTTGGTTATGTCTTTTTTATATTGTTTTTATTTGGCCAGTTTCTTAAACTTTCAATTATGGAGCTAAGTGAGAGCTTCAAATAATACTCTTAAATCAATTTAAATATCAATACTTTGATACTTGCACAAGAAGTAATTACCGTGACCATTAAGAGAACATTATTTTAACGGTGACCCATCATTGGAAGCACATTTCCGATAACAGAATTTAAATAAGAATGAAATCTTTTTTCATTGATAAAGATTTGACACAGAAAAAACAACGAACGGAGGAATGCACGGACTTACTAATGAAGGGGGCCAATTAACGATGATTATTTTTTCTCATGATATGTACAGGCTGTGCTTTTAGTACCATACCATACTGATATTTGGTTTATAATTTCTTTAAAAATATAAAATTTTTCAGTCATGATATGACAGATACCTGCCACAATTGGTGTAATCTTAAGTTTTGAAATATTTTTTTTCGTTAAAAATTATTAATAACTTAAGGTTGATGAATAGTTGTAAAAGTAATTAAAGTTTATGTCAAAATTATTTCAATGGCCATATTGATTAAGCATCGTTATTTCTTAATGTTATTGTAGTAAAAGCTCTTGATAGACAAAGTTAAACTGAAATACATGTGATTGAATCCAGCTGTAGAACCTGAGAGGTTAATGTTTTGAAGACATAATTTTTGTTAAAGCGTTTTAAGTATAATATTTGCATATTGTGATTTGTCATATTCAACAAAATACACATGTTCTTTAAACTTATAGATGTTATGGTTTTTAAAAATCCAAAAGGCTTTTTTATGAATTGCATTTTCTTTCAAAATATTGGCCATAAAATTAAATCCCAATTAAAATCGAACACTGTAATCAAAAAATAAAAATTCATTAAGCTATTCATTACTGGTTTCAAAAATGGAATATAAATTTAATTGCCCCACACAAATCGTTGACACCCTGTAGCGGTGATTTTTCTTGTCACCATGTGATAAAGAATCCGGGACTAATTCAGCTCTGTATGCCGTTGCGCCTGCGCCACCCATCGTTGTTCGCATCAATTTATAGGCTTTTAACCTAATTTGTTGGTACCCCGCGCCCCGTCGCCCGCGCCCGCCCACGCAACAACTCTTGTTTTACCTTTTCGATAATTAAATTTGTATTGACTCCGCTTCTCCTCTTATCTCCAATACCCACAGGATTTAGAAGCTTAGGAATTCATTAGCCGATAAGCTGATCACGGTTCGCCAAAAAAGCTAAACAAAAGGTTCGAATTAAGCTATCATGCCCACCAATAAAATGTTTAATTAATGTATTCCACATTAGCAAAATGGCTGTCGATATTCCGAGTCAGTCGTAAAAATAAGCGTTGACATTTAATATCTGCGTAATTTATGTTTTGTAGATGCGCATGCGTAATAAACACTTAAGAAAAAAAAAACTTTTTTTTTGTTTTATTAAGGTGTGGGCTCACTCGCTGGTAATTTATTGAGGAACGCTCTAAAAGCCCGGGGTGGCGTTTTATAAATATTTTGTATGCGCACGAAATTTTGACAAATACCACTTAATTTACGCTAATGAGTCCCAAATGAATGCACGACGACAACTAATGGTCGGGTCGCTAGTGATGTACCTCGGATAGTCGGTATAATTGGATAATTTTATAGACATTACTTATCCGATTTGATTTCGATATCTTTTAAATGAAATATTATGTAAGTACTTATATAGTAAATATTAACGATATCTAGAATGATGCACGTTTGTATAAAATATAGGTATTTGTTAATATTCGGATCAACAAACTCAATTACGTAATCTTAGGTTACGATTACCTCATCAACCTTGTATTTAATTCATATTTGAAAAGTTAACCCCAATTTCTTTTTTCTCCTTTTATAATGCGGTGCATTTTCCATGTATTTGCATATTTAGTGTTCTCTAACCTTTTACCGTTTATTGATACATCACAGATTGAATTACTTTAGCTTATATACAGTTCATTGATACATCTATCGACGTATCTACCACTTGCCGGTGCAACACTAAACGTTCGCATTTAGATAAACGAGCGGTCAAATAAAAATCAACTCTTCTGGGCTAATCGAATTAGGGCCGATACCCATCTGCGCGGTTTAACACATTTAGCATTCTTTTGTCCTGCTAATAAAACTGCAGGTAGTGGACCTCTGGTCAGTTTGTATCGCATGTTGATGAACTCGTTCCCTGATAAACCTATCGCCTTGATGGTTTGCGCCACCAATAAATGTTCTAAGGGTTACGATGTGTGAAACGCTAAGAATGGGTCACGATTGTTCGGGTTCTCGATTTATAATCGCGTGCGACTGTTTTACAAACGAATAAGAATGCTAATATCGGTTTTGAGCCTGATCGAAAATGTATATTGATTTTGAGTTTGTTGAATTTTTTAATGGAAAGACTGACTACATATCATTCACATGATATAACAGTTACCTACTAAGCATTCAGCATCCAGAAATGATATTGTAAATATGGAAAAAATTATGAGGTCATCCGTAGGAAATAAAGTTTGGAAGCCTTTGTTCAGTAGCCTTATGAGGCGGATGATGATTTATCATCATTATATCAGCCACATAATGTCCACTGCTGAAAATATGCCTCCCCAATAACTTCCTCTTAAACCGGTCAAACGCTGCATCCAGCGGCCACCCGCAACCTTCCTTACCTCATGATGATTGCAAAAATAAAATCTATGTTTGTGTATATGTTGTAAAGTCTGCTTAAATGAACTTTTTCTAAAGCTTCACTACTAAGCGTCCTTAATAAAAGAGCATTGCCCATTTAAAGGTATCACTTATCAATTG